>QEOT01001094.1:178137-234583 GCA_003123785.1 Pterocarya stenoptera | reverse complement strand
GAGGGAAAGAGTAATGATAAAACAAGATATCCACTAGAAAGATGTTTTTCGCCCCTCTGATAATAAAGCTCAATCAACAAGTGTCTTTCTTTCTCTTTATTGTAACTATGTAGCAACATATGAGAATGCTACGCTTTGTTTTTCTTTTCTTTTTTTAGTTTAGTTTTTGAATTTTTTTTCTTTTCTTTTCTCTTCTCTAATTCAATCACAAACAGTAATATTCAATTGAAAATCAAGCAATTGAATTCAAACACACAAGAATTGATAATGAAATAGAAGAGAATCATTGGAATGGCACTTCAAGCAATTGACAAACTTAAAGATGCAAGAAACCCTAGAATTTTGAAACCCTAGGAGATGCAAATTTCAGCCAAACCCAAAACCCTATGAATTTTGGCAGCGTCCNTGCAATAAATAAAAGATAGAATGAAACCTGATTGGAAACCGAGCTCTGAATACCAAATGATATCAACCCGCAGGAAATGAATCCTATGAACCCACAATCAAATTGAAAATTCACCCAAGAGAGCCAAATCAAGTAAATGGATGGAGAATCAAGACCAGATGAGAACTCGTTTCAAGAACCTAGATTATATTAAAATCTAGACCCGTTGAAGGATCCGTCTCAAAAACCCAGATTACAAGGAGGAACCCTACAATGGTTGTGATTTACCTTTGATAAGTTCAAAAGTTCAATTAAGAACAAGAGGAGTAAAACTCATCTCACAATGAATAAAATCATCAAATTTCATAAACTAATTAAAATGAACCTACAAAGAGTATTTAAACCTAAATCTAATTGAAACCCTAACCCAAAATAATCCCCTTTGTTCCAAAAATATCCCTGGATGAATAGTGCGCTGCTACAGTATTTCGGCTACAGTGAACAGTGTGGCGCTACAGTGATTCGAACGTGAACAATGCCGTGCTACAGTACCTCTCTTCAAAACCCTAGTTTCTAAAATTGCAACTTTCCAAATAAGCCCTTGGCCAAAATACAAAGCCTTCCCAAAAATCATAATTCATAAAAATAAGACATATGTGAGCCAAATATCATAAAACCCAATTATTCTAAACTAATGATATAATTCATTTAAATGATTTAAACAATTTGAAATCCTTCAGGTGCCCAAGGCCTTTAAGTCATATTATTGCCTTCTTCCATAGCTTGTATCAAATGAATTAAAATTGGATCTTTATCCTTCAAGCCCATTTCGACTATTGGGCTATTGCTTGACTCATCCTAAGTGAATTGCATCAATTCTTGTATTGCTTTTTTGATCTTCTTAGCTCTTGATCTTGTAATTGGTTCATCTGAAACTTGCAAAGAATCTTTATGACAAGACCCGCCTTGGTTCCCATCATCTTGAGTTTCGGGCTTTTCAATTTTCAATTTGTATTTTGTCAATTACTTTCTAATCTAGTTTAATTCTTAGCTTAGTTTTATTAATTTCTTAGTTCCATTGCATATTAGATTAATTAAAGCTCAATTAGGACTTAAATAATTTCTGTTTTATTATTTAATTTTTAGATTAATTAAGATTGTTTAGCTTATTTGATTCATTGATTGTTAATTTCAATTTATTAGTCTTTTACATTTCATTTTGACACTCAAAAATTTAAAAATATGAATCCAGTCCATGACTAGTGTTTTTTTTTATTCCCGTTGCACTATTCCATTCATTGCACATCCCATCACTTTTATTTTCTCTGCGTGAATATTTTCACCATTTTAAACAAGTTTGATTTGAAGTAACTTTCCCTGAGGAGACGATCTAGGAATTTATTCCTAATTATTACATGACATCCTCCTGCACTTGGGATAGCCTTTGTGCTACTCATTTTTGAGTGAGTCAGCCACCACTCATATCTTTGGTTATTTTAGAGTTTTCTTTACCCTAAGAATGAAATGAAGAAGGTTTTACTCCAAAAACCCTAGAGGCCAAATAGATATAGGCAAGTATTGCCCTAGAAACTTACATTTACACTTTAGAATACAAAGTGAAGTTTTAGTTGCTTTTCTAATATGGAATACTCGGATTTACAGCTTGCTAATATTGCTATATGTGAATTTTTTCGTAAGTATACACTCAACCTACTTTGATTAACACTTGTATATGATTGTGTAGATCATTTTCATTTCCATGTTTGTTTTGTTGGTTATCTCTTGTTTGATTGCTTGATTATGTTATTATGATCTTGTATCAATCTATGGAATGAATTACATGTTTGGAATTTGTGATGAAAATGCCATGAAATACTAGGTATATGTTTCGGTTTTCACATGTGTAAAATTGAAGAACTATGTGCCCTAATGTTTCGGCCATAACATGTGTTGTATTTTTCGGATCTTAGTTAAATGTCATGATTCCATGTTCAATTTATCACGCTTTGATTCCCTATGTTAAATGCTTGAAGATTGGAACATGTGTGAGTGATGAATTTCATGATTTTTACCCCTATGTGTTTTGGCCTAAGCATGTTTCCATGATTCCATAAATAAGTTTGGATGTTTCTTGTATTCTATGTAATCATGCTATGATTTGAACATGTTATGCTTGGTTAATTCATGCATAGCATCCCATATCTCACATGTTAAGTATAAGTATGAAGTTCTTAAGTTCTATGTCTCATGCATATGTAAAATGTTTTTTTCGAAGAAAGTGTTCAATGTTCTTTTTAAAAGAAAAAGAGTAAAAACTCTATCGCGAACGGTAGGGAAGGTGGTAAGTAGGGATGATGGTAGAGTCTCGCCTGTAATTCTCGCTTATGGTGCATATGGTAGGAATGGTGGTAGAGTCCCCCACCTGCAATTCCCTCCTACGATGCATATGTTAGGGATGGTGGTAAGCAGGGATGGTGGTAGAGTCCCACCTACAATTCTCACCAATGATGCATATGGTAGGGATGATGGTAAGCCGGGATGGTAGTAGAGTCCCGCCTGCGACTCCCGCCTACAGTTCATTAATGATACAATGACTAGCGGGAACACACGACCCAAGGAAGGGAGTCATGATGTGTCCACCCTCTGAAATAAGAACAAGAGCTCATGTAATAAGAATCACTCGATGTAAATCTTGTGATATGTCTCTGATAAGAAAAGTTTCTGATTAAGACCAACATGAAAAGAAAGCCAAAGAAATTTTCTAAAAATGTCAAAGTCTCTGTATAAGTCTTTTGAAATTGGTCAATGCATATGTCAAGTTTCTATTTAAAGACAAGTACATGTTTCATGCATGCATTTTTTGATGTACCTCTCGTATGCTTGTTTTGATTAATGTATATTGTGTAATTACTTGCTGAGATTTCTCGAAATCTCACTATGGTAGTTTACACTACCATTTTCCAAACCGGAATGGTAGAAGTTGTTACAGGTACCTTGGGTACTCCAGAATTATGAACATAGATAATTCCACTATGGGAGACGAGTATACCCTATAGTCTCGTTCTGACTTTTTGAGGTTCAATAAAGTAGTAGACCAGTTGTCCGTTTATCTTGGGCAATCATCAAGGCCCTAGCTTGATCCAAAAGAAGTAGTTAAGGAACTAGAATCTTCTCTGCCCAAACGACAGAAGTCTCATGGAGTTTTGTGGTGCTTGGCTCCAGATGGGACCTTAGCCTTGAAGGAAAAAGAAAAATAGCCGTTTATTTAGAAGAAGAAAAACAAAAAAATGGTACTTATGGCTTTTAGGCCTCAACTTTTGAAGATACTTTATATTTTGATATGGTCCCGTATGTTTTGAGAGACAAACTTTAGTACCTAATATATTGGGATAATTTGTCTTATGCTATATCTTCTGTGGTTATGGACAAAGTGTTAATGCTTTAGTAGTTGGTACCATGTGCTTTGCAATTGCTATTTGTGCATTGCTTAAAACTTTTGACCCTTTATATATTTTCCGTTGCAATATTATATTGCATACTGCTAGTGTACTTAGGTGCATAGCATGTTATTTGTCATTTACGAGGGGTATGTAGCCTTGTGTTACATGTCCCAGCGTTTCAGTCTCCGTCAAATCCTAAGTGGGGGCTGAGGGAACCACAGTTAGACAACTAACGTGCACAAAGATAGACTATGCATGAAGAATGATAAACATGAAATACATACAGTGCAGAAAAACTGTATTTGTCTACCATTCAGATTTCTTCAAAAAAGTAGACTTTTGTTGCACATTTTCTTACAAAGAACATAATTTTACTTTCATTGTTAAAAACTTAGTCTTTCATCAAGAATTTTAAAATCATGGAATTAATGTAATGTATGGTATCATCACAAACCATATGCACTGTGAATACTTGCCGGTGACTGTAGTACAACTCACGTTAAAACTACATTGTCTATAGACTCATTCTCAATGTATTGGTAATATAACATAACATTATAAAAATCATAAAATGTACACCCACCAACATTAGGTGTCGTACGAATGAATTCGCTTCGGCTTTCTTTAAAAAGAATCCATTCGAAGCCTATTGATTGTTCTTTGTCAACCCATAGGTTACCACTCCATATCTAATCACTCCAGATTAGACAGAGGAGTTCCACCTGGATACTTCCCTATCTTAGCCTTTGGGGCCATGATAAAATAATTTTTCATACAATGCTTTTAAAAATGATTTTTCATGATATGCATGTATGTGGCACAGTTAAAAAATTATAGTTATATGCAAAATGACAATATGAAACATAAGATATGACATTTTAATGCTAAAAAATGACAACCATAAAATGAATGCGGTATTTATCGATAACTCATAAATAATAATCAAAATGTAAGTTAGAGGCCAACTTACTGACTGTTGAAGTTGGATGTGAGGTAANAATAACTCATAAATAATAATCAAAGTGTAAGTTAGAGGCCAACTTACTGACTGTTGAAGTTGGATGTGAGGTAATGGTTGTGATAAAAACTGAACTAATTTAGAATCTATACTATCATAAAGAAAAAAAAAAATCTTCTAGATAAAAGGAAATTTCAAAAATACCCCTAACTTCCAAATACTGCTACTAATGCAAATGCTCTCCAACCTTAACTAGAATCCATATTCCTCATACCTTGCACATTCTAAGATTTTCTATGCCTTAAAAAGGATCTTAGCCTATTCATCCTCAATTCGTGGCATGCTCTCTAGTTGATGCCTATATGAAATTTTGATTACTGATCCTTATACATGCATGAAAAACTCATCCAATAAAAAGATGATCACCAGAAATCCTTAAAGAAGAAATAAAAGCTTAACCTTGAGTAAGTTCATCCCAATACTTAATCATGCCTAATAAAATCCTTAAATTCTAACTAAACCTCAAATTATGCATGATATGACCTCTCTATCAATGGCATGCTAGAATTAAACCATGCATTCTTCTTATCTAAATCAGAAGGCTTTTCTAAAATGCTCATATTTCAAGCCTAAGTAAATAATTTCCTCAATTGAAGCATGATTAAAACAAACCATACATGCTTTGATGATCAATGCAAGATAGAAATTAAAACCTATTATGGCATGTTTCTAACCTCAAACTAAACCTTTAGAAATTATTCTAAGACATACTCAAATCATATCATGAATTATCCAGGCATGCCATAACTAATATCTTCACCAAAAAAAAAAAAATTAAACACTAAACTATCCACCAATATTTTGACTTCTAGCTAAACATGGTATCTCATGCTATACGCACCCAAGATTAATACTACCACTCAAAAATACAACTTAACACATAAATTAAGATCTAGAGACAAAAGCTTACAATGATTTCGTGGCCCTCCTAAGCTTCTCATTCAAACTCACAAACTCAAGAACTCACTTAGAACTTCAAGAACACTCAAAGAACAAGGGAAGAGAGGTTCTCAAGAAAACTCAAAGAAGACTTTGAGCAAATGAAGTGAGGAACTAGTGGAGGGGAGATGAGTTTATATAGGGCTCCAAGGGGTGGTGAGGCGTGGCCAAGAATGCTTGCCATTGATTGTTTTGGGCGGTAGGTGATGATGCCGCCTAGAAGCCTCTTGCCGTGTGTGGTTGGTGGGTTCTTTATCATCATTGCATCTATGTAGGGCTGAAATGGCTAGGGGACGAGGGAGAGTAAGGTGTATTCCAAAAGCCAACTATTTTTGTCTTATTCATTTGAACACATCTCTATGGTTGTTATGCCTAGCTTAAAATAACTCTTAAGTGCCCTACATAGGCGATAGACGGTGGGGGATTGGTTGCCGAATAAAGAAGAAATGGTAGCCCAATAAATAAGGTGTTTTAAGGGTGGTTGCCGAGATGCTCAAAGGTGCATTCGGATTGGTTCAAATTTTGGGGTTTCAGCTAGGGTTCTTGAAATCAAGCTTGGTGGGAAAATTTTATGAATAAATGAGGGGCCAATGACAAATTTCCCTTGATAAAAATTGGTATAAAAATATTCAAGCTAGGGGCACATTAGTCCGTTGCACACAAAGGTACACGTGGGTGCCAATGTTAGGGTTTGACATATCATTACCCTAAATGACATGTGTAGGGGTTTATCTAAAGTTATAATATGATCTAAGGACAATGGAAATGGATACCCAAACAAGGAAATTTTAGAACCAAAGGATGAGAAATGATAAGAATAAAAAATAAGCTTAAAACATAGTTTCAAGATCACTAATCATGCGATGATCGATCAATGCTATTAATAGAAATTCTAAACTTAATTTGATTCTTTCTAAAGCTCTTAGGGTCATGGATTACTCTAATGAGCTAGTCCTTTAAATTCTGGTGTTGATCTAAGAGTTAATTTGTAAGGCTTTTGGGTTCAAAAACCCTAAGCTTCTCCCCCCCTTTAGCTCACTATCATGTCCAAGTTCATTGGGCTATGCATGAGTGACAAGTGGCAAGGCCACAGGGTGTTGGGCATGCCCTTGTGATGGGAACCAAGATGGGCCAATTACAAGATCAATACACACAAAGATCAAGGAAGCAATGCAAGGATTGGTGCAATCCACTTGGGATGAACCTAGCAAGAGCCCAATACTCAAGACGAGCTTGAAAGAAGAAGAACCTATATTGATCTATTTGATTCAAGCTGTGGAAGATATGACTTAGAGATAAGGCCTATTGTTATTAGAGGCTTTCAATTTGGATAAAGGACTTATTTTATTAGTTTAGAATAAGTGGGTTTGAGGATACTTGGCCCACATATGTCTTATTTCTTATGAATTAGAGTTTTTGGAAAGGCGTTGTATTTTAGCCAAGGGCTTATTTGGAAAGTTACTTTTTAGGAACTAGGGTTTTGAAAATTACTGTAGCGGCACTGTTCATACAGGGGCATTTTTTAGAGAAGGGGCTTTATTTTGGCTAGGATTTCATTAGGGTTTTGCTTTAAATACTCTTTGTAACCTCATTTTAATGAGTTTATGAAATTTAATGAATTTATTCATTGTGAGTTGAGTTTTACTCATCTTGTTCTTAATTGAACTTTCAAACTTATCAAAAGTAATCACAACATTTGTGGCATTCCTCCTTGTAATCTGAGTTCTTGAGACGGGTTCTTCAATGGGTCTAGATTTTAATATAATCTAGGTTCTTGAAGGCCAAAATTCTAAGGCTTAGGTGGCCTATCTCAAGGGCTTGGGTGCCTAGTGCACTAAAGAAATAATGAGACCCAAGCCTTCTAAACATTCTATACCTAATTCATGGCCCATAATAAATAATAAACTAGCGACCAAATATGGACAAAGACTTGGCTATGTCCGGGTTATCACATCCCCCCTTAAGAAAAGATTTCGTCCTCCAAAATCGGCACCATAATGATTGAATAAAAATAACTCGCAACAAGTAATATCAAGATTATTACCTCTATTACTTGCAGCTGTGGAATCTTCAGATGATGATGATGGGGATGCTACTTCATTTTCTTCTTCCGTCACAGAATCTTGGGAAAAATAAAATATCGCGTCCAAATCATAGTCATAGTACATGTTCACCCTCATCTTATTCAACTTATGTTGTATCTCAAGCTCAGTGTCTTCAATGGGTTGCCCCTCCTCATAGAATCAAAGACGGTCCGTAGAGGTATCTGATGTCTCAAACGGGGTATACCTATTCGCACGAGCTTTTGCAGCTCGTCTCGTTTCTGCTTCTTGGTTGAGTTCGAGTAAAAGTATTCTCTCGGCATCTTTCCACACTAGTTAGTCATGCGGGAGTTGTCGCTCTTCATGTGGTAATGCTCTTCGTAGGAAAGTATTCCCTTGAAAATCTACATCCATCACATGGGTGCGATGATGCTCAAACTTCTCCATTTGCTGCCAGTGTGTAGCCATCATCCAGTTTCTTCTCTCTCGTCTATTTCTACGACCACGTTCTCATCTTTCTCTAATTTGACCTACTGATGAAACAGACATACATGGAGTTTTTCAAGGTCATGCCATGCCCTATTTCAAGGGTATGGTAGGCACACACAATGTTACTACAATTAGCTTAGACAAAAATCAAACAAGGATCCATATCAACTAGTCATACATACAACCAGTCAAATAGATATATTCATCAAATTTCTAGATCTAAGATACAAACAAGTGAGGGTATTTATTCCCATCAGATCCTCTATCTCCCAAGTTGCTTCTTGAAAATCTGGGTTATTCCAAAGTACTTTCACTAAAGGTATCTTCTGATTCCTTAATTCTTGCTCCTTTCGATCCACAATTTGTACTGGTCATTCTTTATATGACAAATTTGGCTGAAGCCAAATACTATCGGGCTCCATAACTACTGGACGTCTTTCTACGAAGCTCTTCTTCAAAGATGACACATGAAATACATCATGTACTCCCTGCATCTCTGCTGGCAAATCCTTGATAGGCTACTGAACCAATTCTTTCTACTACCTCATAGGGTCCTTGTTCGAATAAAAATATATATGCAAGTGCATAGAATCGTAACAAGTAGTAAAGTGTTTTAAAAAAACAGTTATTGAATTCACATGGAATAATTATACTATTGAGTATTGAAGTTGACTAAATTAATTACTGCTTGGAAAATAGAAATTTGAAGAATGATTTATCTAAATTAAACTGAAGAAAGGAACATTAAAATTAAGATTTTAATAATAATGAGAATAGATCTAGAGCGTTTGACTTCACCTAACAAATCCCACATAGTTTTTCTTCCTTGTTATAGAATCCCAATTATCCCAAGTTGATGATAAAAATTCCTTAACAATTCAATATTTTCTCTCGAATAATACCAAAAATATCTCCAACTAATAACTCCATATCTCTATGTGAATTTAACTAATTGGAGACTCATTAAGTTTTTTAGATTTTTCTTGAAAATCACACTAGTCGTGGTAAAGTATCTCTGCTTTCGCTCAACTAATGATTTTTAATCCTAGAGCTTTAATCACAAATTACATCTCGGTCTCATTGCAATCCAAAAGATCAAACAATAGTTAGCTAGAAAATTGTAAGTATTAAGAACAAAGAATAAACACTCAATCATGGAAATATTTAAAAATAAAATAACTTGGAGTATTAACTGTGTGTTCAATGCTAGGATACATCAAAGCTCTAGAAAATAAAATTAGTTCATAATAAAATTAAAAAGGAAAATAATAAAACTAAAGTTCTTTGTTGAAGTTGGTTGATGAAGCATTCGGCTCTCACCTCTGCCCTCTAGTTCCTCCTTCTTGAAAGAACACTTTAAGAATAAAAATTGGAACTCTAAACTTAGACTCAAACTCTAAAACGAAAAACTCATAAACCAAGGACCCTCTATTCATCCCACAAGTTGGGATTAAATAGATGTTGAAATTCAAATCTGGAAATATGATAACTACGGCTACAATCTCACCTAAGGATTTGGAAAATAATTTCTAAAGATAAATATTAACATAAAAGGAATTATCCTGAGAAGAACGAGATTATCTAAACTGGAAGATTCAGTGATATGCGGCTTGAATTGCTGAATTCGGAAGGATTTGGTCACCAAACAGATTCATTACGGAACTCAAATTTAGTGGTCAACAGCAGATTGATCCCGGTCTTGAGGAATTATCCCACCTAGTAGATTCCATGTGTGCTGAATATAACTGGTGTAGAGGTCACAATTGAACAGGCATGGAGGTCAGAAGGACCACACGGCCCTTTCCTCGCCTACCGAGTGGAAAGACTCCCGACAAGGATGAAAGACTCCTCTCACCTTTTCTAGTTGTTGCCCACGATGTCGTTTAGGTTGGTCTTTTAAGTTAGTTGTTTAGAGTAGTCACCTAAATCTAACCGCCTAAAGCCTTGTCGCCAAGTCTTCGCACCTTCAAGTCGCGCCTTCTGGTCACGAGTCTCCTCACCTATCTAGAAGTAATCCTTCTCGCCTTTGGGCGAGAGAAACCTCTTTGCTGCCCATGAGACAAGGCTCATCGCCCCAATCTCATTGGCTCTCTTCAGATATCGCTACCTCTCATCGGTCTGGATCTGTATCTCTTCTTTTGTACCAAAATGCTCTCATTTTGTACTAAATCTTCACATTCCTTCAAAACTAAGCAAATAAATAAAAATATGTAGAAATAAAATAAAATCAATAATATTGGAGGGAAAATGACACTTTCCATAAATAAAAGAGTGCTAAAAATCACATAAAAATAGAACTTATTAGTCCTACGTGCCAGGGACTCAGGTTTTCCCTTCTTGCCAAAACGTAATGAAATCTTGATGTACACCCAGTCTCCAACTGAAACTCCAAACTCCTTCATCGATTGTCATCATAACTCTTTTGTCGATTTTGGATCGCTCTCATTCTATCTAGGATTATTGCTACATGCTTCCGAATTCTTGTAAGTATTCGGGCCCTGAAATATTCTTTTCTCTGACTTCGTCCCTATACAATTGGGATATACACTTTCTTCCATATAGTGCCTCGTATGGTGCCATCTATATCATGGCTTCGAAACTGTTGTTCTAGGCAAATTCTACCATTGGTAAGTGACTTTTCCAATCGCCACTCGATTCCAGTACAAATGCTCTCAACATATCTTCTAATGTTTGGATCGTATGTTCAATCTGTCCATCTGTCTGCGAATGATAAGGGCTACTAAACCTCAAACTACTACCCAATATCTTTTGCAAACTCTACCAGAAACATGAAGTAAAATGCATATCTTGGTCCGACATTATGGTTTTAGGCACTCCATGCAATTGAAATAAATCTGAGAGAGGTTATCCATAGAGTTTGTATTAGCTATGGGCTGAAAATGCGTGCTCTTCATCAGTCTGTCGATTATAACCCATATTGAGTTCTTCCCTGACGATGTCCTTGGTAGACCTATTACAAAGTCCATGGACAAATCTTCCCATTTCCATTCTAGGATCAGCAATGTTTGCAATTCTCCAGCTGGGCTTTGGTGTTCAGCCTTCATCAACTGGCAAATGGAGCATTTTGCTATGAATTCTACCACATCCTTCTTGATTCCATCCCACTAGAAGTGAACCTTCAAAGCCCAATACATCTTAGTGCTACTAAGATGAGCCATATAAGGGGTACACTGAGCTTCCCTCAGAATCTTCTCTATTAGCTCTGGAATATTGGGAATTACTTTCCTTTCCTTATAATACAGCATCCCATATCTTCCGATAGTAAAATGCTGTGGTCCTTCAGATTTCAAATCTTCTGTCGGAGCTTTCCCAGTTTATTGTCCTTACATTGTCCTTCTAAGACCTCTTCCTCAATTAATGGTATAATCTCCTGTACTGCTGCTATCACAACATCTCTAGGCGGGTTTTCGATCAACAAACTCCTCGTTCCTGCCAATAGAGATGGAAAATCATCTTGAGCCTTGCGGCTAAAGGCATCTGCTACTACATTGGCCTTTTTGGGGTGATACTTTACTTCACACTGATAGTTGCTAATAGTCTCGACCTATCTTCTCTGCCTCATATTCATATTCTTCTAACTAAACAAGTACTTGAGGCTCTTATGATTGATGAACAGTTCGCATTTTTCCCCATATAGACAGGTTCTCCAAATCTTTAGTGCAAAGACCATTGCAACCAATTCTAAGTCATGAGAAGGATAGTTCTGCTCGTGATCCTTAAGTTTTCGTGAAGCATAAGTGATGACTCGTTCTTCCTGCATCAGCACACATCCTAATCCGCATATTGGAGGCGTCACTATAAACCACATAAGGCTTATGAGGTTCAGATAAAGCCAACATTGGTGCTCAGGTTAATCTCCTTTCCAACTCCTGAAACTCTTTTCGCACTCCTCGCTCCAGACATACTTGGCATTATTCTTTGTTAGTGTCGTCAAAGGACTAGAGAATTTAGAAAACTCTTCTACAAACCTTCGGTAGCATCCTGCTAAGCAAAGGAAACTTCATATCTCATGGACATTGGTCGATCTTTGCCATTCTGTTACAGCTTCTATCTTAGTAGGGTCTATAGCCACTCCTTTACTAGAAATGATGTGTTCCAAAAATTTCACTTCTCAAAGCCAAAACTCACACTTACTAAGCTTGGCGTAAAGCTGACGTTCTTGCAAAGTCTCCAATACTATCCTCAAACGCCTCCTATGTTCTTCATCACTTCAGAAATATATCAGTATATCATCTATGAATACCACTACAAAACTGTCTAAGTATTGCCTAAAGATTCGATTCATCAAGTCCATAAATGTTGCCAGAGCATTTGTCAATCCGAAAAGGCATAACTAAGAACTCGAAATGTCCATAATGAGTTCGAAAGGCAGTCTTAGGTATATCCCAATCCTTGATCTTAAGTTGGTGATACCCTGATCGCCAATCTATCATAGAAAATACTGAAGCTCCTTGCAATTGATCCAACAAATCATCAATCCTTGGCAAGGAGTATTTGTTCTTGACAGTCACTTTGTTCAATTCTCTATAATCAATGTACATTCTTAAAGTTCCATCCTTCTTTTTCACAAATTGGATTGGTGCTCCCCAATGAGATGAACTAGGGCGAATAAAACCCTTCTTCAGGAGTTCCTCAATTCGAACCTTTCGTTCCTTCAATTATGTCGGGGCCATTCGGTAAGGTGCCTTGTGCATTGGGGTTGTGGCTAGTTCGAGCTCAATTACGAACTCCTTTTCTTTGTCCAAGGGTAATCCAGGCAAGACATCGCGACAACCTTAGGGAAGTCTTCTATCACTGGGATTCCCTGTACTCCTTTAGGTTCCTCTATCGCGCTTGTCATGACTACAAGATAAGCAGTAGCTCCTCTTGTCAAGCTCTTTTTAACTTGTCCAGCCATTACCACTGATGGAAATAACTTGACAGTTGTGGCGCCCCTAACACTCGCTTAGATTGGACAGTGACTAAAAATACCGGGACATGCAACACATGGCTACATACCCCTCGTACATGACAGATAAAATGCAATGCTCCTAAGTATACTAGCAATATGCAATAATTAATGCAGCGAAAAAATATAAAATTCGTATGAAACTAGGCAACGCCTAAAGCAATTGCCTTAGCACATGGTACCGTAAAACTATGCATAACCCAAACATTGCCTTTAACATAAAATTCATATCAAAAGTACCTAATGAAGGATATCTTCATTGTCTTCTACAACAAGAGTAGCTAACAAAACCTTTTTCCCCAAAACAAAGGGACCAATCTCAAAAGGGCTTAATTCATGAGACGGGGAAACTTCACTAGTAATAAGGTCCCTTCATTGGTGAGACTTAAGAAAATACCCCTAGTCCTCATGTTCGGGTTCTAGTAGTCCCAAACTAGTAGTAACTTGCATGGCTTTATTGCGTACTACTTTGCCTGACCTAGATATCCGATAACAAAATCCAAGTGGTCCTTGATCGTAAAGGCTTTCTCGATCTCGATTTCTTAATCGTACTTATTGAGCGCTTCCAAAAGTTACCTAAGACGTTGGGCCTTGACCTTTAGAAGATCGGCCGTAAAGTCATAGTGGGCCTCTACGGTGAATTCATCTTCTATTAGCTCATTACTCAAGTCCATGGTCTTAGATACCTGTCACAGCTTCTACCATTCCGGGTGGGGAATGGTAGTGGAAACAACCACAATGAGATTTTGAAAAATCTCAATAAATAAACATACAACATACAATGATTAACATAAGTATACAAGTGGCAAACCATGGAATGCATGCATGAACATGTACTTGACACATGACGTGACCCAAAGCTTGACTTATGCAATTGACATTTTTCAAAAGACATGTAACAGATTCTTTGGACCTTTCGGAAAAATATTATTTGACATCATTTCATATCTTATCATATCATGTAATCCATATCATATCGTATCATATTATATCATATCACATGATCCATATCAAGTGAACTTATTGCCTTGTTCTTATAGCACATGGTGGACACATCACGGCTCCCCTAAGCATCGCGTGTTCCTGCTAGTTACCGTACCACCAACTGTCCGTACACTATAGTGAATGCGTCTTATTCATATTCATTATAACACCATAATCCTTCGTCGAGTTATTAGCTTTAGTCATGGCATTCACTAGCGTTAAGTGTTACCTCACTCTTGCATCCTTTCCAAAAATATCCATTCGAGACAAGCCGATAGTTCTTTGTCGACTCAGGGGTTACCACTCTATTCTTAATCACTGAGTGGACAGAAGAATTCCACCAGAACATTCCCCGTCCTAACATTTGGGATCATAATAAAACATTTTTAGACACTTTCTTTTTCTTTTAAAAAGACCATTTACCCAAATACATATGACATGAGACTTAAGACGTGCTTCTTCTTGGACTTGACATGTGACACATGAGATGCCGTGCATGAAATCATCAAGCGTATTTCGTTTATAGAATAAGGTTACAAGCCACCTGCTATTAGTGAATGTAAATAGCAAATTTAATTAGCAGTAACTTTGTAAAACTTGTATTTACCATGGTCTAGTTGAGTTCATCATATGTATGGATATACTTACAAGCAGCATAAGATGGCTTTATACGAGGACTTGAAAGAAGACCGTTCGTTAATGGTTTGGTCGATAAACATTAACTGAAAACACATAGCCTAATTATGTAATGTGTCAACTTCAATTTTCCTTAAAACAATAAATTTAATTAAAAAAATCATAAATTATTTTTATTTAAAAATGGAAATAGTAAATCCTCTTTGTAATTAACAACTCAAGTTACGGAGAGTTATTTCTGAAAACAAAAACTTTAAAGATGTTTAATTTTTATTTTTTATTTTTTTTTAAGAAGAGCCAAGGTCACATGGACGAGAGTGACCCTGTCCCAAATTTATTAAAAAGAACCCTCACTTATGGCGAAGGAATATCTTAAACAAATCTCAACAAACAAGCAAAAACTTCAAATAGCCCAACAAAAATAACCCGAAAAACAGTAACCATCAACTCCTCCTTAGGTAAGGAAGGCCAAGTTTGTCCATTTGAAGAAATCCCCGAATAGGACAATGGACGAATCCTCACCTAACTGTACATTACTCCCTTGCGCCCCCTGTTTTGCTAAAAAATCCACTACCATATTGACTTCTCTGAAAATGTGACAAAAGCAAACATTTAACTCCCCAATGACATCTAAAATTTCCTCCCAAAAATCCCAAAGGAACCAATACTTACACACTCCTGAAGCCAGCCAACCCACTATGACCTTTGAATCGGACTTAACAAAAATATCTCTTAACCCCAATCGCTTACAAAGCCGAAGCCCATCAAGAAGTGCTCTACATTCGGCAATGTTGTTAGTAGCATGCCCATATGAATGTGCAAAACCCGCCACAACTCCACCAAGAAAGTTTCTAATCACCCCTCCTCCACCTAATTCTCCTGGATTGCCTCTAGAACCACTATCCACATTCAATTTTACTCTTCCTCTAACCGGTGGGCACCAAGCAATAAGTTTTGGATTATTAGAAACAACCAGAATAACTGGGCATGACAAATTCTCCAGTATCACTCCCTCACAAGATGTAATTGACCGAAACTTATTTCCTCTACTAGACAAATCTCTAATAAGAAATTGATGGATCGAATAATACCATTAGGATTAAAAACCAAACCTTCCATTCTTGCCGAGCAATGAGCTCTCCATAGCTCCCATGATATTACAATCGGTATCACCCCACAAAGCCAGCCAACTTGTGTGGACATGGAAGCACGTTGCCACCAAAAACTCATCATCCCCTCCCAATTCCGAATTTGTGGAATTCATATATGACAAGCATCCGCAAAGAATTTCCAAATTTTTTGAGCTCCTACACCCCCACATAAAATATGATTCAAAGACTCCATTTGTGGTTGATCACAGCACTCACAATTAGAAACAATAGGAATGCCTAACCGCTGAATAATGTCATCAACTGGAATTGCTTTCCTCTTAGCCCTCCAAACAAAAAAAGACCACTTCTTTGGCAACCACGTCTGCCATATCCACTTTTTCCAAGGGCATATAACACCATGCCTACGAATTAAATTCCATGCAGACTTGGAATTGAAAGAACCGTGCACATCTGGTGTCCAAATACATCTGTCAGTCCCCTGGTGTAGCTTAAAACCCGTGTCGCAAATTTACTGGACTACATACTCTAGTGCTCGTTCACGCAATGCTTGAATATTAAGACCTGTACACCTTAGAACGTCGACCACCTGCAGATTCACATCACCTATAATAGGAAGATAATGAATTAACGATCGGTCACCTATCCAATTATCCATACAGAAATTCACATGCCCATCCCGAATAAGCCACTAAGAGTTATTCAGCACCTATGGCATGAACTCCATAATCCCTTACCAAAATCTAGATCCTTTATTTAGTTGCAAAACAGAGTAAATATGAGAGCTTCCGACATACTTGGAAATAAAGAACTGGGACCACATCGATTTTTCATTAATTAACTTCCAAGCAAATTTCATAAGTAAGGAAGCTTGTACCTCATGTAAATCCCGAATACCCAGTCTCCCCTCCTCCACCGGCATATAAATATTTCTCCAAGAAATCTATTTTCTTTTATTTTTTCCATCTAGAGAGCCCCATAAAAAATTCGAGAAAATCCGTTTTATCACGAAATGCACTCCTTTTGGTAAATTTAAGACTGAAAGCATGTGTGTAGGCAAACTATTCAAGACATGCTTGAGAAGGACAATTTTACCTCCAAATGAAAGCATCTTACTCTTCCATCCTGCCAACTTCTTTTGGATTTTTAACAACAAGGGATCAAAAGACCAGTTGGTCATCCGGCCCACAATTAACGGAACGCCAAGATACCTACACGGCCATCGACCCTCCTCGAAACCCAAAATATTCTTCAAATCATGTTTCCAACCAGCCTAAATAGAAGAAGAAAAATACATAGACGATTTACTGGGATTCATCAATTGCCCCGACATCCCCTCATACCTCTTCAAAGCTCCCATAAGATTTCGAATGGAAGACTTACCCCCATTAGCAAAAATCAGAAGGTCATCCACATAAAGTAAATGCGAGATCAAAGTACCTCCCCTGGATGGAAAGGCTTAATCCGGCCCCGACTAAATTCTTGATGAAGCATTCGAGAGAGAATCTCCTCCGACAAAATAAATAGATAAGGAGAAAGTGAGTCACCTTGGTGTAAACCACGCGACGGCTTGAAAAAACCTTTAGAACAACCATTAAGCATCACTGAATAAAAAGGAGATGAGATCGCATTAAAAACAATACTTCGCTGTTTTTCCAAGAATCCCAGCCTTCGAATAATCTCTAGCAAAAAATTCCAGTTTACTCTGTCATAAGCTTTAGCCATGTTAAATCTTTAAAAGCACATTACCCCCCCTTACCTTCCGATTAATACCTCTAACCAATTCTTGAGCCATAGAAATATTTTCAAAAATACTTCTATCTGGAATGAAAGCTGCTTGCTGAGGAGAAATAATTTTTTTTCAGAATTGCCGCAAGTCTAAAGACCATAATCTTTGACATAATTTTATAAACCACTGAACAAAGGCTTATTGGATGAAACTGACCAAATCCCAAAGGTTCATCAACCTTTGGAATGAGGACCAAATTAGTAGCCCCAAAGAAAGTGGAAAGTGCCTGACCTGAAAAGAAATCCCTAGCCATCTCCAATAAATCATCCTTTACGATGTCCCATGCCAACCTGAAGAAAGATGCCGAGAATCCGTCTGGCCCTAGGCTACTGTCAGTTGGGATAGACCCAATAGATCTCTTGATTTCAGCCAAAGACGGATTAGCACACAAGGCGTCATTGTCTGCTGTTGTTACCACTGACTGTAGTAATTCTAATTCGTTGACGTTAATCATAGTAGGAGACGCCGCTAATAGGTTCTTAAAAAACAATACTGCCTCCTCATGAAGTGATTCCCTTGTATCCAGCAACCGCCCATCCTCAAGCCTCATTTTACTGATATTCTTCCTCTTATGCTTTAGTCTCATGGATGCATGGAAAAAACCAGTGTTATCATCCCCTTCAGCCATCCACCAGATACGAGACTTTTGAGAAGCCATAATTTCCTCTCTATTGACCCAACGCTCATGATCTTGCTTATAACTCAGCCATTCATTCTCCAACTGATTCGAATAGATATTAGACAACAAAGTCTCCAATTCAAACATGCGGCTCTCCACCTTTTTAATCTCTATTTCAACCTGGCCGAAGACCTCCCTATTCCAAGTCTGTAAAGCACGCTTCATTCTTTTTAGCTTCGTACTAATACAGACCATTGCACATCCTTCAGCCCTTTCATTCCACACCGCTTGAACTAAAGGAAGAAAGGACTTATGTGTACCCCACATCCAAAGAAACTTGAAAGGTCGCTAAACAACCCCTCTATCTCTATTAAGCTGTACCAGCATTGGCGCATGGTCTGAAGAGGTACGTGGTAAATATGACACCATAACGTCGCCAAAATATTCTGCAAAAGGTAGGTTACCCAGAATACAATCCAATTGAGCCCAAATTCTTCTACTCCTTCGCCTACCATTGCACCACGACAACTGATTCCCTTCACAAGGCAGGTCAAAGAGCGCACACTCATGAATACACTCATTAAATTCTTGTTTAGCCAGTGACGCTTGCAATAAACCACCCACCTTTTTGCTATTATCTCGAATAATATTGAAATCCCCCCCAATGAACCATGGTAACTCACACGGATTTTGGGACTTTAGGAACTCCCATAATTCCAATCTCTTTGCCAGAAAACAACTAGCAGACACAAAAGTTGCAAGCACCCGGCAAATCCCTCGAATAAACCACCCACAAATGGCTTGTTCCGTCAAAGAGATCAATTCAAACTCAACCTCAGCTTCCCAAAAAATCCAGATTTTACCCCCTATTTCCGCATTATTCAAATAAAAAGGGAACTTCATCCAGCATGCCCACCGTCGGCACTTACTAGAATTTAATAAAGGTTCTAAAATGGCCACTACAGAAGGGCGACTTTTATTCAAAGTACGCCGAAGTCTACTCTTCGACGAAAGAATTCTCCTAATATTCCAAATAAGAATCTGCATAAAAATTAAAGAAATTTTTTGGAGCGAGTGCGACCATCCAATACCACAATTGACTTTTCCTTACGAATTCCTTTTACCTTTTTCAGCAAGACATGCATGTCCAAATCAGAATCAAAAGACTTGGCTACCAATTCATTTAGTTCCTCCTCAAATTCGCCCTCAAATCCGGCCTTAGATCTAATATCCATATTCAACAATTCTTCCTCTTCCAGAAAGTCTTTGTCCCCCAGCCCACCTAACTCAAATTCAAGTGCTTCATCCACAAGGCGCAGATTACTTCTCGGCTCATTATTTAGCATCGAATCCTGATTTTCCTGCTCCTCATCTGCCTCAGACATGGCGAACCAATTTTCCTGGTGCGTAACCGACGTCCCCTGCTCCATAGTAGGCAATTCTACATCTTTCCCATGCAAATATCCATCAATGGCATTAACCTCCCCCATCTCTACAATTACATCCTTCGGTGTCAATTCCTCATTACATTCCACCTCTATACATTGCTCAAATAAATAACCTTCCGCTGAAACATACCAGACATCAGTACCCGATTCATGAGTCGCTTCCTGACGTATTCGGATGGCTTCAAGAATACAATCTCTTCTGGATTGTGATGGTTGGCCCACCACCTGATTCGCCTCATTCCCATGCGCACCCTTATTCCGATTTTCCACTACCTTCCATCTACTAACTTTAATTTTTTCCTTTCCATCCTCATGCGCCGAATTGGCAATAATTTTTTTCCCAGCAATAGGGCGTTCCCGCTTGGAACATCTATTCTCAACATGTCCCTGTCTTCGAAAAAACGTGCAACACTCTGGAATGGATTCAAAATAAACCTCCTGAAAATGGCTCATTTCAAGGCCTGGTGGACCCAACCAAAATGATTTACACAAAGGCTGTGAAACATCCACTTCAACACAAATTCTTGTGGCCTCTGGGCGAGTAACGCACGCAGTAGCATTGTCCCTTTTGAGATATCGACCAATACCATTCCCCATACTTCGTAACATCGATTCCTAAAAAAAATTCGGAGGTAACCCCAGTAAATTGATCCAAACAGGAACCCAAGGAGAATCCTCATCTTCGACAAAATCCATATTCCAATGAAAAACACAGAACGGGGACCTATGAATCTATAACTTGTGTCATCTGGACCAAAACATTCCTGGGATTCCGCAATTGCCCAATCACCGGAACCGACTTCAATCCCCAGCGATGTTTGATAAACGTATGAATAATATCTAGGGAAGGCCTTCGACGAAGGAATTTCAACACCACCGAGAACCGAAAAGGCTCTGCAAATTTCTGAATCTCTGCTTTGGAGAACATGAAAAACAATTGTATCATCTTGGAACCGAGGTTCACGAGTAGGAATACACATTTCGAGCATCAACTGTGGTTTAGCAGCAACCACGTCCACGAACACAACACCCACGCCAGGCATACGATCCTTACCAGCTTGGACTGAGGATGTTCCAGCCTCCAACCCTGCCGTGGACGGCAGATAGCCGGCAACTACAGCTATATGACTCCTACACGTCTCCAATACGTAGAGAGAAAAGAAACCCTACGCCACATTAGCCCAGAAACACACCTATTCAAAATTACTTCATGTTTAACTTTAATAGATGGCAAAAGCAGTTCTTGTTCCGAAGTGAAAGGGGAAAGTTTAGCCGGCTTGGAATCTCCAGAGATGTTCATGTATACAAAAGTCATCGAGTTAACAAGGTTTATAATTCGACCTTTCTACCTCCAATTTACAATTAGATAGTTCATACATCTCCTACTTTCGAACTTTTGCTGTTCCTCTTTCTTTTCTTTTAATTTTTTTCCAAGAAACAAAGTTGGTTTTTAATAACATAGCACCCACAGGAGAGCACCGCATCTTTATACGGAAGTAGTAAGATAACCAAGAAAATCAATTAAGTTCCAAAGAGCCAGCCACAATTATTAAAACAGGAAAAAAATTGGTATTCAACTGTGACCGGCAATTAACAGAGACAAGCAGAAAACTCGGGTCATATTTAAATTCAACATCCATCTGCAAGACTTGTATGGTCGGTCAATATACAATGGTCTAAGAGTAGAACATGCATTGGCAGAAAGCTTTAAAAAAAAAAACACTCAAAACACACCCTAATTACACCACAACCAACCAGTAAATACATGTTCCAGCGTCTTAACAGTGCAATTTGTTCAGGGTATTATTCTCAGCATCTTTCAAGAAAACCGGCGACCAAGCTACTAAAATATTCAATCCCTCCTTTTCTTCTTCTTTTCACTCTTATCAACGGAATTCTTCAGCTGCAAAACAAATAAAGTCATGCAAGTAAATAAAACAAAGGAAAAAAATGGTTCAGACACAGTATTTTAACTAAACTGACCATAATAGTGAGAATTCGGACAAAGACGGCAACAAAATCAGTGAAAAGTAGTAGTGCATGATTCACATAGTCCAAGTCACCACGATGTGCTTTCTCAATTATATCCTGAGTGTCCACAACTGTGAAGCCTACAAACACCAGGAGCCCAAAATACAGCTGCAAAAGTAATCAAGAAAGCAGAGTAAGAAAAACTGCTAGTAGCCACCTCTTCCAATCGCCAAAACAGAAGATAACACTATCACACAGGAATATTTCTAGTTATAATCTCGTTACCTCAAACTTGAAGATGGCTGCAGAACCTCCAAAGATTGCAGAAGCAAAGTGCAGCCACAACAGAATGCTGAGGCCAGAAGAAAGCAAACCACCAAGGTATAGGTACTCTCTACGCCGTGCCAACATGGCTGCTAAGGAGAAACAGCCAAAGGCCACTGCCGTCCCCACAAAGGCGCTAACCAAAATACTGGAAGTAGATAACAAATATTATAAAACCATTAAGAACAAGCACAGATATGAATGGTAGACATGATTTACCAAACTAAGAGGCATAAAAACATCCCCACAAGGTGAACTAAACAATACAACGTTATCATAGATAGATAAAACAGTCTAATGGAAATTTACAAGTGTCAGATATATGTGGAAAAACATTAATGAAATGATCCCATGGAAGAAGTAGCATGGACAGTACCATCCGGTTCATGATTTATACTTAAAACATTCTCAACTTACAACCATTAAACAAAGAATATGATATATTGTCACACCTTGGGTCAATCTCAATCGCTAAATCAATTAGAGGACCGACTGAAGCCCCCTCAAAGAGAGCAGCTGCCATCAACAGAGAAACCCTTTTTTGCTGCTTACCAAGAAAATGCAATCCCAAGAAACACAGAAGTAAGCAACAAGAAACCAGAAAAAGTGACTGCTAAACCGAAAATACAGAAGGTAGAGCAAAAGACAAATAATAGACGATACCTCTTGATGATGAGGGGTGGAGAGTAGCCAAATCATGCTTCCCATGCATGCAAACGTGGTAAGAAGGCCACCAATGTTCCAGAGAAGGTGCAGGTAAGCCCCTGCAGCCGAAGCAATCAAAGCACAGCATAAAGACAGGTAGACCTGCAAAATATAAGTTCTTTAACGAAATTGTTAAGGAAAATAAACAGTATTTTAAGCTTCAAATTCTTCTGAAGGATAAAACTAAATACCAAAATAAATCGCAAAATCCTGAATAAATCAACAAGTCAGACAACAGAATTCATAGAAAATCATCGAACCAAACCAAGAAATCAACTCAAACCAAGAAAAAGAGAGCTCAATGTTTTAGGAGCTTTAGGGGTGACGGACAACAAGAGGAAATCAAGTTAAGTTAGCATCTAATGCCTGGGTGAATCGCAGGGATGGGTGTCATCTTGAATAAGGCCCGCAACACAGCTCTTCTTGGGCTGGAAGCCCATTGAGGCCCTCTTATGCTAAATGGAAACACCGCGTTTGGGAGGTATTGCTATCAATCCCTTTTAGTTTCTGTTATTTTACTGCCACGTGTTGTCTTTTCATTTATTTAGTCTGTTAGCCTTTTTTTGTATAAAGGAAATCGCCCCCGTGGGGGGGGGGGGGCGAAGAAAAGAGCACTAAGGCTACGCTTGGATGTTGAGCTGAACTGAGTTGAGTTCTTTATGAATAGTAGTGAGTTGAGTAATAGAGGAAGTTATGTGAGGCCCATCTAAATTGAAAAAGGTTGTGGATCCCACGTATAAACTTGTTTTAAGTTGAAAAAAATTGTGAGTCCCACGTGTAAGAAGGTTTTGAATTGGGATGAATTTAGTAATTTAAGATTTGAGTGTTTAGATATTAGACTCAGTTTCAAATTAAACTGAACTCAGCTAAGCTCAACTAAGTTTGGAAACCAAATGCAGCCAGAGTATTTGAGGTTAGGTTTGCCTCGAACAACCCTATGTATTTCCTTATTATCCTTTCAATTCCACAAGTTCATAGTTACAATTCCTGTTCTTCCATTTTACACATTTATTTCTGCAATCCACTACAAGAATCATAACACAAAGAGAACCAAGACTAGCAAAACCTAACAGAACTAAACTTCGAAATTCAACTAGATAATCAAATTATCTACCAAAAAATTAAAGAAGAAAGACGAGAAAAACACTGCCAAGAAACTTCAAATTTCAATAGTAAAAACACATATTTGAAGACAAAAATGTTTTCATGTATTTCAGTCGCTTCTTTATCCGACTTTTCTTAACAACGAATAGTCCCAAGAAATCGATGAGTCGTTCTCACTTTTACAGGAAAAAGAAAACTCTCACATTAATACCAGCAGTTCCTCCCAATCTCTCAGATTTCTCCGCAACCAACAACGGTTATTATTAACCTCCATAGGTAATCATCCTTTCTTTCCTTTCTTCCTTCCTATTATCCCAGTGTCAAATAAATCAAGATTCGGTCCAACTATCGAAAGAAGAAAACACAGCTAATAGAGTAGAAGTCCATAAAAAAAAAAACCACACCATACTTCCATTTCTCTTCCCTTCTCACTGTATTTTCAAAACAGAAGTTCGGAAGAAGCTGGCATCTAAAACGAATTTGTCTCATCCATATCAAAAGAAAAATCCTATAACATAAGATCAGTTTATTCTTCTGTCTCTTCCGGTTTTTCATCAGTTTTCGCGGCAACTAAAAGAAAAAATGTCCGAGAAAATGTCACACAAAAAAATAAAAATACTAGAATATAAGCTCGATCATATTCTATAGTTAAAGCTTTCCCCATGAATTTTCAATGTTATAAAAGAAAGGCCTAAAAGAGAGAATGAATAGAAGAAAACCAGCACCTGTTTGAGGTGAGCCTGGACGATCGGGGAGATCTGGCCAAAACTCTTGAGCGAATCGTAGCCCCAGCGGTTTCGTGTAGACGACTGAGAACCGAAGAAGGATGAGAACGCGTCCATGGCTTTCCGAACAGAGCGAAAGAAAAAGCGCGAGAAACTGAAAGATTGATTTGGATTCGAAACGTCGTTAAGGTATACGCAGACCAAATTGCTTAGAATCGACGGATGCTTCTCTTTATAGAGGATTCAGGAAGGAGGGGGGGGNGTGTTTCTTTTTTCAGATCCGGGTTTTGGCCCGCACCCGTGAACCTGCCAATAAATCGATTTCAGGTATTTGAACCGTTGAACGTTGATTAGAAGTCGGCGCGTAACGGATACGGTTTGGTCCCGTCACGGATAAATTTTGAGATTAAATCGATATATATTGATTTTACATTTTTAAGAATTGATATTATACTGATTATTTTTTTAAATTGATAATTTCAATTTTACTGATTTCGTTCCGATTCTTCAATTTTTAATATATATAGTCTCTAAACTCTTATAATTATATATATATTAAAATATATAAATATTAGTAATGTAATACTATTGGTATAGTACTATTACTATATGTTAGTGATAATATAGTAATTAATATACTAATGTATATTAGTATTACTAATATATTTATCAAAGAGTCGGGCTACTCTGTCGCCCTGAGTAGCCTGCTCACTTTGACCTCTAGTTACTTTTACAACTATTTTTTTTCTATTCATATTTTTTTAATATATTTAAATATATAAAAAAAATGCATCAATACATTTAAAATCACTTCCTTAATCATTAAGTAAAAATTAAAAATTAAAAAAAACATTTCCGAAAGGTCAAGTAGAGCGGTAAGAATTAGTGGACAAAGTAGCTTTTTTCATTTATCAAAATGAATATACTGGGAATTTATTTAAGTCACAAAATGTAATTAATATATATTTTATAGTTAAAACATATGATCAACTAGATGTTCATGTTTAAGATTTAAAATTTTATATTATAAATTATAATATAACATTATCTCATATATAATTATAATTTATAAAAATTATATCTAATATAAAAAATATTCTATATAATATTAAAAATTAGTTAAAAATATATAAATATGCGAACCGGTCCGATCCTAAAAGACATAAAATCGAGATCAGACCTGTTATGGCCGGTTTTCAAAATGGAGGAACCGGTCTCGGACCGAACCAACTAATCTAGGCCGGTTTTTCGATTTTCCGGTTTATTTTTACAACCCTAATTAGAAGTACTGGAGCTACTACAGTCTACAACCACAACATTAGAATTAGGTGCTGCTTAGATAGTGAGTTGAGTTGAGATGGATTGAAATAAAAATTGAAAGTTGAATAAAATATTATTATAATTATTTGTGATTTTAAACAGTTGAATTATTTATTATATTTGGGGTGAAAATTTTAAAAAATTGTAATCATTAGATGAGATGAGATGAGATCACTCTTGTATTCAAATTGAGCAGAAAATTGCTATTACAATCGTAAAAAGATTTTATAAAAATAAACTTATAAAATTGACATAACTTTATATGATATATTAGACTTAATTTACAATAAAAATAACTCTACAATTTAAAATACTACATTAAATCACGTCAGTTTATAAATTTTTTTTCATGATTAAAACATTTCTCATAGTTAATGATAACATGATGACAATTGCTGCTTTTTATTATATTTTATTATTTTGGCTATATTTATTTTGTAATATATTTAAATAAATTTATATGTCTGCAGTTTTTATAGTGAGCAATTGAAAATACGCCAGATTTACCTATAAAATTACTAATGATGATTTTTCATGTAACTTGATGAACTCCCAAATTTTGTGTGCATACCACACTATAGAGGCACTTTTAATGATGAATTCTTTTAATTTTATGTTTGAATAAATAATTTTCAATCGCACCAATGACAGTGTCCGATGTTAATGATTTTTTGCATCCTTCCTTTAAAAATATAAGAATATTACATGTATTTATAATTTTATGTATAAGATTAATTTTATCAATTTCTTTTAAATTTAAATTTTTAATTTCAAATTTCATAAGTTTTAACATATCAATACGTGACACTTGGATAATTAAGTTTTTTATAAATTTTTCTTATGTATAATTAACATTTTCAAAATATAAAATGGACCTTTTTTATAAATAATTTTCTTTTCTTTCTTTTTTATTTTGATAAAGGATAATGTTAAAGGGACCAAAATTGGTACCACCATTGTATATATCAGTGTAATTATATTATTAAATATTTTTTACTAATGGTTACTTTATTAATTATTAAAAATTAAAATAAAATACAGAATTCATCAAATTGAGGCATCACTTTCGTCCCTCTAGCATTTTCCTTTAATAAAATTGGACTCTTAAGTTAGTGAACAGTGGTATTTGGTTCCGTCGGCGGGTATCGGGTTAGAGATCCGAATGAAGTTGGACGGGGCAATAAGGGAAATTCATCAAGAAAAGGTGGTTCTAGAAAATTCGAGGCTTGGAGGGCATTAATAAGATCCGAATGGGTTGATTATGAATTAGAAAATAATTATATATATAAAGAGATTAAATAAAATAAATTTATAAATTAATCTGATTTTATAGAATTTAATAAATCTATTTTATAATAAAAATAATTTTATAATCTGATATACCACGTCAAGCTATATCAGTTTATAGATTTATTATTGTGTAATTTATTTATGTATAAATATTTTCTATGAATAATAGTATTTTGTAAATCTAATTGAAATGAATTTAATTTATTTTTTTTTAGATTGAGATGAGTTTAATTTTTTTAATTAAAATATATTAAATTAATTGAAATAAATTTAATATTTTTTAAAAAAAAATGATAAAATAATA
This sequence comes from Pterocarya stenoptera, assembly GCA_003123785.1. Lineage (NCBI taxonomy): Eukaryota > Viridiplantae > Streptophyta > Magnoliopsida > Fagales > Juglandaceae > Pterocarya > Pterocarya stenoptera. The sequence continues at coordinate 206,973 of QEOT01001094.1, read as the reverse complement.
AATTTTGTGAATAATAAATTAAATTTGATTAACAACCCGTACCGAGGAGTTCTTCCTTTATATTCCTTAAAAAATAAAGAGCGCGACCCCTTTAAAAGACTATAAATGAGAATCAAAAAGTCCCACATTTCTGGACGACGGCTTGGAAACACGTCATCTATCCAATAGGAACTTGACACATCGATTTACGTTCATCCTAAGTTTAGTTTTTGCACCCTTTAAAGGAGAAGAATATGGGACGACGTAAAATGTTATAATAAAACTTTTATTCTAGTGCGTAAAGTACCTAGTATTATTTAATTTAAAATTTAAAAATTAAATTTTATCATTGTTAATGACGTGTTTTGCACTACCAACTGCACAAATGTCCTGCAACAAATGAAATGACGACATAGGATGCTTGGTAGAATTCTGATGTCTAAGTTAGAGAGAAATGTTCTCAATATAAGTATATGAATGATTGACAAATACGTTACATTTAGGTGTTATTTATAGGAGTATGAAGGTGTTGATAATGACTAGCTCCAAAATTTATCTTGAATAACTCTCGAATAAATTGGTATGATAGATTTTCTAATCTATCGGAGTTGTTATCTATTCTCTATATTATTCACCACATGGTCATAGGTTCAATATCTGGGCTTGCAAATCTGGCTCGATTCTTAAGGCCTTAGACTTGGGGCCTCCAACACACGGGCTTATTCCTCTGAGGCCCTAAATATCCATTACAGTTACCCCGCTAATTTCCTTCATGTCTGCACATAGGAAATTTATCAATTCGTACTTCCACTCTACCCCGTGGTTTTGGATAGATGGACGACCACAGGGATCCTTACTCTTTGTACCCCGCTGAGGATCTATGCTAACTAGGGTGTGGGCTTTGGGAGATTCAACTTTTCGTTATGTTAAAAACGTGCCCAAGTCATCAATAACTGTTCTCGTGCTTTTATTCATTATTTTTTCTTTTATTCAAAAAATGATAACTGACGGCACTGTAAACCTTTCGCCTTCCCAGGAATCCCTCATCATTGCTTCTTTTTCCCGGTTCACTTCTTTTATCTTCTTGCGTCATTTCTTTTTCCCGTTTCCTTTTCTTAACTCTTTTCTCAAGTTTCAAGAAAACACTCGCCACCCTTCACCATTTTGATCTTGTTTCTTCCAGTTCATACAACAATGGCTCATCATGGTTCTTCTCGTGTTCCCAATCGTGCTTCTGCCCAAGCCCCATCAAGGGCTTCCTCCCATTCTATGTCCGAATCCTCTGAAGGTCAAACTTTACATTTCTTTGAAGGGCTCACGTGGCGCTCAATACTCGTCGCCCCGATACTTGATAAGGACTTCGTATCGTATCCCTGTGGTTCTTACTCATCCCTCAGAGGGCGTCGTCGACGAGGAAGGCTTCTCAGGGAGAGTTGCTCTTCTAGTTTATGCCCTAATGCATGGTTTGCACCTTCCATTCATCCGCCTCGTTTGTGATGTCCTTGATCTCCTTCGATTGGCTCCTGCATAACTTAATTCACACGCTTGGCATGTGCTTGTGTTCATGTGTGGTGTTCCATATGGTTCTGGAACCTCTGGGGGAGATATACCCAGATCTGACTGCTCGTGAATTCCTATTGTTCTATTCCGTGAAAGGTTACAAGGTAAAATGTGTAGTTTTCGAGTTTGCTCACAACCTTTGGCAGCATTCGAAAACCCCCATTCGAATGCCAAACAATGGCAAAAGAAATTTTTTCTTATTTCTAGTGTGGCTGGGAATTGTTCGCCTCTAAAATGACTATTCGAGACTTTCCCATTCGGGCTAATTGGGGCAAGGTCCCTGATGACAAAAAGGTTCTTATAGATCTGACTGACCGAGAATGTTTTCGCTTCGACCTAGTCCTTAATTGGGCCAAAGATAATGAGGATGTCTTGTGGACTGAAAGCTTTTGACTCTTGCCAATATTGAGAAATTCCTTGTGGTACCTAACCGCATCAATGTTAACTGGCGTAAATTAAAGACTGTGACCCCTCCTCCAAAGAAAAGGCCTACTTCCTTGCCTTCTGAGAAGAGGCCCACTTCTCCGATTTTTGAGACTCCTAAAAGACATCTTCACCGTACTGAGGGCGAGGCACCTGTTAACCGCCCTACTGAAAACGTTGAGGGTGTTGTTGACGTTGTGAAGCCATAAGTGGTCGTTGACTTTGTTTTACATGTGTTGCCGCCTACGGGGGGTAGTGTCGCCACTTGCGTCTCCTAGGCTTGATGACCTTGATGGGCTTATGGGCCAAGTCTCTTGTCAACTTGGCCACTGCCTTTGACTTTGATTTGCCCCCTAAGGGGTCGGACTCAATGGATACACCGCCTTTCAAGTTCCCTTCTCTCCTCTCATTAGTTTCGACTCCCAGTGGCGGCAATTTTGCTTCTGACATATACGATGCCTTCTTTATGGGTGTTGCTAGGATGATGGCGTCTGAAGATGTGACTCCTACTAGTGGTGGCGGAGTGGACTCTTTGTTCTCGAGGGGAAACCTTGATGATCTTGGGGACCAAGGCTCCAATCTAAGTTTCCTCCTTACAACTGTCTTGGGGGGTGAAACGCTGCCTACAGACCATGAAAGAGACTACATCCCTTCCCCTACACCCCAATGTTTTGAATACCGTACCAAATACCATACCGGTCAAGGCACTGGAATGAAATATTTCGGTACCGGTACCGTTTCGGGATAGACGATATATGAATAAATTATAGATGTAAATATATAAAAATTATATTCTAAAATAATAGTCTATATATGAATAAATTATCTATAAATACATATATATAAATTATAAATAGTCTAGTCTAAATTGAGGGTAAAAAAATAAGCTTATACTTTGAAAAAATGAAAAAAAAAAATCGAAAGGCCGAAATATCGGCCAGTACAGGCTAGTATTTGGGCTGGTACAGGCTGAAATATTGGCCGGTACGACCGGTATTTGGGCCGGTACGAAACAGGGGCAATACCTGTACCGGACCAGTGGCCGGTACAGCAAATATCGGCCGGTACAGTACGGTATTGCAAACTATGCTACACCCTCCTCCTTCGGTGGTGACTTGGATTCCTCAACCCCTAGGGAGGGTGACGGGTCATCCAGGGAAGGTGAATTGGAAGGGGGGACGTGGGGGATGGAGATGGAGACAAGGGAGATGGAGGTCCCACAAGTAGTTTTGAATTCGCCATCCCTGCGGACCACAGTGCATCCATGACTGAGGTAGAGGTTCCAATCACCTATTTTACTCCTTTGAAGCATTCTTTGGGGAGAACCCATGTGGAGCGGTAGCGAGACACAACAAGAGGGGTTGATGGGCCTTCTCACCTGCGCTCCCCTCCTTAGGATGGAGTAGTGACAGAGATGTCTCAACGCTTGAAATTTTTTCTTTTTAGTATGACATTGCTGGCTTGGTTGTACTTTCCTTTACATGTATGGCCCATACCTTTTTGTATCCTTGTGCTTTGTAGGGCGTGGATGACTTGGCAGCTTGGATTGTGGATGATCGTGCCAAATTGGAATCAGACGTACATACCAGGAGAATGTTTGGGCTCTTTGATAAGAAAGAAATGCGTCGACTACTGGCCGAAAAGATTGAGGTGGAGTCTTACTTAGAGCAATCTAATGGGCACATTCACTCCCTGGCCTGGAGGGTGACCTTGAGCTCCTTCGCGACGAAGCATCTTAGCTCCGTGGTGAGTTATTTCATGCCAAATCCCTTAACATGCGTAACAGGTTTGGCTTGCAATTGGCAGAGTTTGAACGAGATTCTGCTCGTACCTAACTATCCTGCATGAGTGGAGAGTTGAACTCCTCTCAATAGTCATTGGCTATCGCCGAGCAACAATGCTTGGGGTCTACCCAGATGTTGGCTTCTTCTGAGGAAGCTCGTAGGCAACTTACTCTTGAGCTTTCAGAAGCGAAGGCCTCGCTTGAAGAAGCTCGTGGGCAATTTGTCCTTAAGCTGTCAGAAATGGAGAGGTCTTACAAGGATCTGAGCGGCAGGTTTGCCGCTTACTAGAAGGATAGAGAAGAAATAGATGCCAAGTAGAGCAAAATGAACTAAACCATGCTACACTTAGACACGAAAGTGAAGGAGCAAAAGCAGCAGCTCCTAGAAATGGAATTAGAATTGACCACTTTGAGGGGCGAGCTACCCCGTTTGTTTCCACAATACGCGGCCTCTAGGGCTATTAGGGATCGAGCATTTGGATACGAATATGCGGCTGGCATGGCCCACTTGTGATCTCACCTGCTGGCTAATCCTCAAACTGACCTGAGGCGGTTAGACCTCGACTCCTTCAGACTTGATGAGGTTTCATGCAATTTTGTGGATGCATTGGGGTGCAATACTATGCTCGACGCCTTTCCGTTTGCTCCTTCACCTTCAAAGCCTCCAGTGGCTCCACCCTTATGAAGATTTTTTGTTTCTTTTTCTTTTACCCTTTGTTTCAAACAATATTTTGGATGACTGCAGTGATAACCCTCTATCTGTGCTTTCCTTTTATAATGTTGCCTCTTGGTTTAGCCTCATTTTGGATATACTGCTCCCTTTTAGCCTTCTTTTTGTAATGCTAGAGCTTGGTTTATTCTTGTTAGGCGATATTGATCTTGCCCTCCATGACCATTGGCTCCTCCGCAAGTCTTGGGACTTGATTTTGGTGGCTATGTAGGGGGTCGTGGGGTCTCTGGACCTCCAGGCTCATTGGGTCCACCAGGAGTCTTTGGACTTGACTTTGGTGGCTAAGTAAGAGAGTCGTGGGGTCTCTTAACCTCCATACCCATTGGCTACACCTCGAGTCTTGGGACTCAATTTTGGTGGCAAAGTAAGGAGTCATGGGGTCTATGGACCTCCACGCCCATTGGCTCCACCTTGAGTCTTTGGACTCGACTTTGGTGGCTAAGTAAGGGGGTCATGGGGACTCTTGACCTTTACGTCACTGGCTGCATCGCTAGTCTTTGGACTCGACTTTGGTGGCTAAGTAAGAAAGTTGTAGGGTTCTTGAGCTCCACGTCCATTGGCTACACCGCAAGTCTTTGGACTCAACTTTGATGGCTAAGTAAGGGGGTCGTGAGGTCTCTTGACCTCCACGCCCATTGGCTACACTGTGAGTCTTTGGACTCGACTTTGGTGGCTAAGTAAGACTGGGACGCGGAAGCTGAGAAACTATCCACCTTTATTGATCTTACTTTATTGAATACATCTTAGAAAATAATCAAGGGTAAAATTTCTTCAAATGCTTGGCATTCCAAGGGTGTTCCAGCTCCTTTCCTTGATTGTCCTTGATTACGCCCAAAGAATAACGCGGTAGTTGTAGCAAAGCTTTGGGGGTGTCGATTCCACAGAGAAACAAATTAAAAGAATAGTAGAAGAATGCAAAGAAACTAAGAAAAAATATTAAGTAATCAATGGAGAACAAAAATTAATTTTAAATGTAAATTAAAGTGAAGCAAAGTGATTAACGGAAAAAGTACTTAAATTTGACAAACAGTAGAGCGTCAGGAATCCCTTGCACAAATCCGGTATTTTAATTGTTCTTGATTCATTGGATAACTCAATTGGAAACTCAATTCCCAAAATTTCCAATCGGAAGATATAGATTTATAAACCAAGATTAAACAAATATAACCCTTTGAAAAATCATTCACCACTTCTAAAATACGTAAATTATTATCACTATTGAGAAAATCCTACGACGACAATATACTTTGGGAGCGATATTGCAGCAAAGAATTAAATCAATATAGATAAATAATTGATCCAAACATAATTAAAGAAATAATCCATTCAATAGAAAAAGCATGACTGAGTCTATAAACAGAATAAATTCTATGATTATTCGGAGAAGAGAACATCAACAATGAATTGAGAATGATAAAACAAAAGAGTTTTAGTCATTGAAAATCAAATATATAAATAAAAAATAAATTACAAATACCATCTAATGTTCAAGTTCATCCCTAACCCTACTTGAGAATTTAGTTATCCATAAATATAATGGACAACAAAAATCTCAAGAGAAAGGTAAAGTAAACGGCGGACATAACAATTAAATTCCTTCCTTCCTTCATTTTTTCAGCCTCCTAATGATATCCTTATATAGGGTAGGAAAGAAACCCTAATATCTTCATGATTCCCGTCTAGAAAAATCGCCTAAATCTTAGGACTTATCTTGGCAGCCACGTACGCACTTTAAGAATTCAAATTTAGAAATTTGTTTTAGAGACAAAGTCGTAGCCCTTTAAGTTAGCTTTCCAACGCATCTAGAATCGAATCAATCTGATATGTGAGTAGAAAGTTACATTTGAAATACTGAAGTATATCCAGACAGTCTCCTATAGCATGTTGGACTCTGACTATTTCTCTTGATCCGAATTACTCTTAAACCCCATCATTATCCTTATTTGAAGAGTCCTACACTCATTGAAAGTTCTTAGGTTGTTCTAACTCTTGCTCATTTGAAAGTCCTTTGAATTTGACTGGGTTGTGACTTACTATTTTATAGTCCCTAAAATTAAACATAAAAATCTGCTTAGGAGTATCTCAAAATAAATAGAAACTCAATTCAACAATACACATTAATTCCTATAATTTCTATTCATATTTTAGCATTATAATCCAATAATAGGGTATTTAGAGTGTACTTTCGTACACTCATCAGTCCTTGAGGTGGTATGACCCCATTAGAGTCTTCACAGTTGTCCTATAGGCCCACAACACTTTTGGGAGCTCTTCCACCCATTCTCCTTTCTTGTCCATGAGCTTGTTTTTTAAAATCACGAGTAAGGATTTGTTTGTCAGTTCTGCCTGCCCGTTAGCTTATGGATGCCCTGGTGATGAGTACTTAGCTTGGATTCCCAGCTCTTTGCACCATTTTTTGTAATGCTCTGAATCAATCTACTTCCTGTTGTCGGAGATTATGCTATGGGGGATTCCAAACCTGATATGAACCCGCAGGAAGGGAATCCTTTGAACCCACAATTAATTTGAAAACACACCCAAGAAAGCCAAACTCAAGTCAATGGATGGAGAATCTAGAGCCAATGAGAACTCGTTTCAAGAACCTAGATTATATCAAAATCTAGACCCGTTGAAGAACTCGTCTCAAGAACCCAGATTACAAGGAGGAACGCCACAAAGGTTGTAATTTACCTTTGATAAATTCAAAAGTTCAATCAAGAACAAAATGAGTAAACTCAACTTACAAATAAATTCAATATTGTCTAATCTTCAAAGGAGGCTACAAAGAGTATTTAGACCAAAACCCTATTGAAACCCTAGCCAAAATAAAACCCATTCTCTCAAAAATACCCCTAATGAACAGTGCAGCTACAGTGATTCGCTGAATGAACAGTACCGCTACAGTGTTCGGCTGCATGAACAGTGCCGCTACAGGACTTCTCTTCAAAACCCTAGTTCCTAAAATTGTAACTTTCCAAATATGCCCTTGGCCACAAGACAAGGCCTTCCCAAAACCCTAGGTCATAAAAAATAAGACATACATGGCCAAGTATCCTNTGCTACAGTACTTCTCTTCAAAATCCTAGTTCCTAAAATTGTAACTTTCCAAATATGCCCTTGGCCACAAGACAAGGCCTTCCCAAAACCCTAGGTCATAAAAAATAAGACATACATGGCCAAGTATCCTCAAGCCCACTTATTCTAAACTAATAAAATAAATATTTTAACAAATTGAAAGCCATGAATAAAAATAGGCCAAAATAGTCTAAGTCATGTTTTCCACTGCTTGTATCAAATGAATCAAAATTGGATCTTCTTCATTCAAGCCCATCTTGAATGTTGGGCTCTTGCTAGCTTTATCCCAAGTATATTGCACCAATCCTTGTGTTGCTTCCCTGACCTCCTTAGCTCTTGATCTTCTAATTTGGTCATCTGGAACTTGCAAATGATCTTTAAGACTTGGCCCACCTTGGTTCCCATCATTCCCCCTCTCCTCAAAAGGATTCGACTTCGAATTTCCACCTGGATCAAAGGGAAAAATGTTAATAACATTGAAAAGAGCATAAACATGATACTTACCTGGAAGATCCACTTTATAAGCATTATGATTATTTTTCTCTAGAATTTGAAAATGTCCATCTAAGCTACTCCGGTCATCAACAAGCAACAACATCAAACTTAAAGGAGAAAGTGGATCAAAATCATAAACAAATTCAAATGGAAAATAAGAAATAGTAGTGTGCAAGATTTTATAATATGCACACTCAAATAAGGGCAAATAAGACTCCCTCAAACGTCCATGTAACAATTCAATAAATGGCAAATGATACTTCCACAAATGTTCATGAAACACATTTAAAGTTTTCCTTACTCCAAAATGACCACTCCAATTATATGCAAACTCAATCAATGGCAAGCAATACTCCCAGAAACGTTCATGCAATATGTTAATGAATAGCAACTGATACTCCAACAAACGCTCATGCAACATGTCAATGAATGGCAAATGAAATTCCCACAAATGTTTATAAAACACATCTAAAGTTTTTCTTTCACCAAAATGACCACACCAATTATATCCAAACTCAATGAATAGCAAGTAATACTCCCACAAATGTTCATGCAACATGTCAATGAATGGTAAATGATACTCCCATAAACGTTCATGCAACACTTCTAAAGTCTTCCTTACACCAAAGTTATGCAACAAACCACCATGTCTATCACACACAAGCAACTTACACATAAAACTTGTAGCCACACAAAGTCTATTCTCTCTAAACAAGTACCAATCAAGTTTATAGAACTTACCAATTGATGCCTTCTCACACGCTCCATACACACTAGCAAAGTCATCATCATTAGCATGTGATTCCTTATCATATTCAAATCTCAATAACTTTGCATCTAAAATGAAGACAATGACATACCTTCTTGTTAAAGCATCGAACACAAAATTTTCCTTATCATGTGTGTATTTGATTACATGGAAAAAGGTCTCATTGCAGTCCTCCCACTTAGCATGCATTCTAGTCAACAACTTACCTTGTCCCTTCAAGTGTGTCAATGACTCATGTTCTTCAAAAAAAGGTGGGGTAAAGATTGTTGTACTTGGCACAAAATCAATGTAGTGCTTAATCTCTCTAATAGGTGGCAATCCACTAAATGCACCACTAGGAATCATGACCTCATATCCCTGCAATAAAGAAACAACAACACTAGGCAAAGAGTCGTTAAATTCATTAGTATAAAAGCCTGCCTTAGTACAAAAACTCAATTTTGTTTCTTTTTCCTCTCGTGGCTCATCTCTTTTTTCTTGACTCTCAGCCACTTCTCTATTTTCTTTTTCACTCACTCTTTCTCTTGATGTTTCAGCCTCATTCTCTTTTTCCCTTTCACTCTCTTTTTCCTTTTCACACTCTTTATTTCTTTCACTCTCCTCTTTTTTTGAACTCTCGGCCTCACAATTTCTTTTTTTCTCAATCTCACCTTCACTTTTGCTTTTTTTCTCAATCTCACATTCACTCTTGCTTTGTAGCTCAATCTTAGTTTCACTCATGCTTTTTTTATCAATCTTACTTTTCAGCTCTAGTTGGTCCCCAAGGACCTGTGTTGGAGTTAAAGGAGCAAGTTTGATTCTTTTTCTATCCTTTTCAAAACTGTACGTGTTCCTTAACCCATCATGGATCACCTTCCTATCATATTGCCAACGCCTCCCCAACAAAATATGGCTAGCATGCATTGGCACTACATCACAAAGCACCATATCCTGATATTTTCCAATGGAAAAAGAAACTAGAACTTGCTTATTTACCCTAACCTCCCCACAATCACTCAACCACCGCAACTTGTATGATCTAGGGTGTTTCAAGGTAGATAAACTCAATTTCTCAACTAAAGCAGTGCTAGCCAAATAAAGACAACTCTTCACATCAATGATCATATTACATACCTTGTTATTGATGTGGCATCTAGTATGAAAAATGTTCTTTCTCCGCTGCTCTGTATCATCCATCCTAATTTGTGTATTGAGAGCACGCCTAGCAACAAGAGACTTCCTATACTCTTGATTCTTATACCCAATCTCAATACTAGGCTCACATCGCCTCCTATCTCTCCCACCTTGTAAATTTCTGATTAGAACTTCTCGTTGATCCATCATATTCCTCACTTCACCCAACACCAAGTTAAACCGCTCAAATTATTGTTGCATGGCTTGCAACACAAAAGATGAGTTATCTACCATCCCCTTTGGTGATTAGTCACTCCTATGAGACATCATAATGTGCTGCACAAAAAGAATGTTAGTGGAAAACCTCACACACTCTCTTACGTGTTTACTCTCGAATAATGACACTCCACTCGTGTTTCACTCTTAATTGGCTTTTTCCCGATAATAGTCTTACACTCTCTTGCCTTTTACCTCAGTAGTTTTCTCGCTCAAGTTCTTTCAGAACTAGTGGAACTAAATCCAGACAATACAACCTTGTATTATTCCAACCAATAATATAGATGCAAGAAACAAGAACAAGAAATAAGAAATGAATAAAATGACACGAGACTCAAGGAATTTATATGAGAGAAAGAGTAATGATAAAACAAGATACCCACTAGAAAGATGTTTTCAGCCCCTCTGATGATAAAGCTCAATCAACAAATGTCTTTCTTTCTCTTTGCTGTAACTATGTAGCAACATATGAGAATGCTACCCTTTTCTTTTCTTCTTTTTTTTTTTTCGAATTTTTCTTTTTTTTTTCTTTCTTTTCTTTTCCTTTCCTTTCTTTTCTTTCTCTAATTCAATCACAAACAACAATATTCAATTGAAAATCAAGCAATTGAATTCAAGCATACAAGAATTGACAATGAAATAGAAGAGAATCAATGGAACGACACTCCAAACAATTGACAAACTTAGAGATGCAAGAAACTCTAGAATTTTGAAACCCTAGGAGATGCAAATTTCAGCCAAATCCAAAATCCTAAGAATTTTGGCAGCGTACTTTTTGTTTGTATTTTTTTTTTTGGCAATCCTAAAACAATGAAGCCCTAGAATTAAAATTAAAGATGCAAGAATGAAAAGATAGAATCAGACCTGATTGGAAACCGAGCTTTGAATACCAAATGATATGAACCCGCAGGAAGGGAATCCTTTGAACCCACAATTAATTTGAAAACACACCCAAGAAAGCCAAACTCAAGTCAATGGATGGAGAATCTAGAGCCAATGAGAACTCGTTTCAAGAACCTAGATTATATCAAAATCTAGACCCGTTGAAGAACTCATCTCAAGAACCCAGATTATAAGGAGGAACGCCACAAAGGTTGTGATTTACTTTTGATAAGTTCAAAAGTTCAATCAAGAACAAGATGAGTAAACTCAACTTACAAATAAATTCAATATTGTCTAATCTTCAAAGGAGGCTACAAAGAGTATTTAGACCAAAACCCTATTGAAACCCTAGCCAAAATAAAACCCATTCTCTCAAAAATACCCCTTATGAACAGTGCAGCTACAGTGATTCGCTGAATGAACAGTGCCGCTACAGGACTTCTCTTCAAAACCCTAGTTCCTAAAATTGTAACTTTCCAAATATGCCCTTGGCCACAATACAAGGCCTTCCCAAAACCCTAGGTCATAAAAAATAAGACATACATGAGCCAAGCATCCTCAAGCCCACTTATTCTAAACTAATAAAATAAATATTTTAACAAATTGAAAGCCATGAATAAAAATAGGCCAAAATAGTCTAAGTCATGTTTTCCACTGCTTGTATCAAATGAATCAAAATTGGATCTTCTTCATTCAAGCCCATCTTGAATGTTGGGCTCTTGCTAGCTTTATCCCAAGTAGATTGCACTAATCCTTGTGTTGCTTCCTTGATCTCCTTAGCTCTTGATCTTCTAATTTGGTCATCTAGAACTTGCAAATGATCTTTAAGACTTGGCCCACCTTGGTTCCCATCAAACCGGTATACAATGTTCTTCCACATAAATTTGGTGATGGCTTTCGCCGTTATAGTTGCAAGAGGCTCTGCCTTCGCCCATTTTGTGAAATAATCTATAGCAACGACTATATGTTTTACCCCTCCCTGCCAACGACTATATTGTGCTGGCTACGACAAGTGCATAGGTCGTGACAAGTAGAACATGGCAAAAAGAATATTGTTTCCACAAGGAGGAGATTCAAGTAACAATTTAGAAAATTTTCTATATTATTTAGACGATCTCAAATTGTTGTGACTGACTGCAAATTCTTAACCTGAAAAATCAAATATGAAAGGTTCCTAGAGCATGCAACTCATGGCCAGTAAATTGCAAGAATGAAAACTAAAATCATCCAATTGCAATTAACAAAGGATATTCAATACAACCATACTCAAATCATATCCAAAATTCAATGACTACAACCTAGCTCTAGAATAAGAAAACTAGCAAATCATAGCTGATAAAATAATCCAATTATTTTTCAAACATAAATTTAAATTCAACATCCTTAATAATAATTCAGCAACTAAAAATTAAAGAAAGAAAAAAGAAATTTGTAATTGCAAAAATCGTAAGCTTCGTTCTTCCTCTTCGAATTACAGCTCTTTCAATCCCTTTTTTTTCCTTCATTAATTCCTCTGGTTTTTAATGTCAACTTCCTTTTTTATTTCAATTTCAGCATCTTTGACAAGTAATATCTGCAGGCCATCCAATCAATTCAAAACCTATTCTCTTGAAATCCGAAATTCTTGGTTGATTTTATTACCTGATTTCTAGCTAGATTTAGAGCATAACAAAGGCACATTTTGGAGTTGGGCTCTTCACAAAATTTTTAGACCTCGTTCTTAGCTTTCAAACACATATGGGCTTGATTTATTTTGACTTCTATAACTCTATATACAGGCTGAAAATTGAAATAGGGTCTAGGCTGCAATAAACTTCTGGACAGATTCGGACTTATCTGTTTCTATTAAGTTTTGAACTTCAAAATGGCAGAATTGGGTTTTACACTCTCATAAAAGTTCTATGCCTATGTCTTAGATTTCCAACGAGCCAAACAGCACCTAAACAAAGGTTGGTAGCTCCTATTAGAACCCAAAAATAGAATAGTATTCTATTTTGACTAGATCAGCCCACCAAGGATTTGCTCTCTAGGCCTAGCCCGAATTCTGCCTTTTCACATTGACCAATTTCAACCTAATTCAACAATTAAATACCAATAAAATATCTAGAATTTTCATGAATTAAATAAATATGAAAGACACCTAAAATTCTGCTAAGAAACAAACAAAACACTCCGAATCAAAACAATTAGGACTAAGAAAATGTGTGAAGTAAATTCCCACATCACCTGGTGAGAAGGGACCTACTTGATCAATCCCCCATTGAACGAATGACCATGGGGTGGCAATAGAAAATAATTTCTCAGGGGGACAATGTGGGACGGGGGCATATATCTGGCATCTGATGCACTTCTTTGCAAACTGCTTGGTGTCTTTTAGGGTATTGGGCAATAGTAGCCTGCCCTAAGGGCTTTCCTCGCCAAAGTTTTTCCGCTAGAATGGTTGCCACAGATGCCCTCGTGTATCTCCACTAAGATGTACTGCGATTCCTCAGGCGAGATGCACCTTAACAAAGGGACGGCGAAACCCATTTTGTAAAGGATTCCATCAATCCTGACAAATCATGTTGCGTTCCTCTTGATTTTCTTTGCTATCACTTTCTCCTTGGGGATTTTTCTTGTGTCCAGGTACTCTGATATTGCCTTGGCCCACTCTGGCCCTGTAGTTCCCACCTTGTTTACCTATACTCCAATTGCTGGGATCTCTATCACTCTCCTTTATACTTCCCAAGATAAATCTGCCTCATCCCTCGCAGAGGCGGCTTTGGCTAACCTGCCTGCTATTGCATTATCCTCCCTCGGTATCTGCTCAAGACCAAAATAGGCAAGTTGGTTGCGGATCTCCAACACTTGGTTCTGATATTTTTTCAGATTTTCCCTTTCAAGGCGTATGCCCCGTTACTTGGTTTACCATGATTTGGGAATCCGCCTTTGCTTCAATCTCTATGGCACCTAGAGTTTTTGCAATTGATAGTCCAGCTATAAGGGCTTCATACTCGGCTTCATTATTGGTGATTTTGAATGTAAGTGTGGCCATGTAGTAGTGTTCTTGTCCCGCTTTTCCTATGATATAGATCCCTATTCCTACTCTCGTCTGGTAGGCAGATCCGTCAACGAACACTAGCCAGGGTTGGCAGTGTGGTGCAACTTCAACTTCAACTTCCACTGGGAACCTAGTGAATCCGACGATGAAATCTACCAAAGCCTACCCCTTCACTGTGCTCCTGGGCATGTAATCGATGTCAAATTCATTGAAATCCACTAACTATGCGACCAATCTTTTCAAGTTGTCTAGTTTTTGCAATATTCTCCCTAGGGGGTGTTCCGTTAATACCTTCATGGTCACCCCCTGGAAATATGGCCGCAATCTCCTAGCAGCTGTCACTAATGCAAACATATTGCTTCCTCTTCCTTGACTAGGATAGTGGAGACGGCATGGGGGGATACCGCCAGGTATACGTATAGGGTGTCCCCCTAATTGGGCTGCTTTAATAGAGATGGGTTAGATAAATACTATTTTAACTCTTGGAAAGCCCATTCGCATTCTTCTTTCCATGCGTGTATCTCTCGTAGGACACTAAAAAAGGGAATTCATTTGCTCGTGGATCTTGAAACAAATCTATTCAAGGTTGCCACTTTACCTGTCAATCGTTGGGCGTCGTTGATGTTCTGAGGTGGTTTCATGTTCAAGATGGCGCCAATCTTTTCAGCATTTACCTTGATGCCTCTTCAGAGACAATGAAGCCCAAAAGTTTTCCTAAATCTAACTGGAATGCACACTTCGTCAGGTTCAATTTCATCTTATACTTGCAAAGCACAGCGAAAGATTCTCTTAGGTCTGCTAGGTGTTAGGTGGGTTCCGTACTTTTCACCAACAGGTCGTCGACTTATACCTCCATAGTTTTTTCGATCTGTTGTTTAAACATCCAATTGACCAGCCTTTGGTAAGTTCCACCAGTGTTCTTCAGTCCAAAAGACATCACTCGGTAGTAGTAAAGGCCTCTATCGGTGATAAATTTCATTTTCTCTTCATCCGACCGATTCATGCGAATCTGGTTGTACCCTGAATATGCGTCCATAAGACTTAGCACTTGGTGTTCCGCCATGGCGTCAATGATAATACCAACCCGTGGCAAGGGGAAGTTGTCCCTGGGGCAGGCTTTATTCAAGTCTATGAAATCCACACACATCCTCCATTTCCCGTTAGCTTTCTTGACTAACACTACGTTGGAGAGCCACTCCGGGTAGTATATTTCTCTTATAAACCTTGTAGCCAAGAGGCGGTCTATTTCCTCGGCTATGGCTGTGCACTTATCCGTACTAAAGGTTCTCCTTTTTTGGCGTACTTTCTTTACCGCTAGATCAACACATAGCTTGTGCTCTATGATGGCATTGTCAATTCTTGACATGACTTCATGACTCTATGAGAACACGTCCCTGCGTTCGATCAACAATTGTTCTAATGCCTCCCTATATTCGAGGGGAGCCTAGTTCCCACCCGTGTTATGGTGTTCGACTGATCTGGGTGTAGGGCTACTATCTCTAGTGCCTCGTTTGCCTTTGCTTGCATCAGATTGTTCTCATCCCTTGCTTCCATGTCCTAGTTAACTACGATTAACGGTGGGGGTGACGGGGTCCCTTCCAAATTTTCAACGATGCATACGCCTGGCGCCCTTGCTTTGAGTTTCTACATGTAGCATTCCCGTGCCAAGATTTACTCTCCCCGAACCTCACTAATGTCATCTCCATTGGGAACTTCATTTTTAGGTGGTAGGTGATAAGTGTGATTTTTTATGTGATTTTTATTACCCTTTTTATTTATGAAAAGTGTCAGTTTTTCTTTAATTCTATTGATTTTATTTTATTTATATGTATATTTCTTTATTTCCTTGATTTGAATGAATGAGAAGATTTAGTGCAAAAGGGGGACATTTTGATTCAAAAGTAGAGACTATGGATCCAGATCGATGAGAGGCGACGAGATCCAAAGAGAGCAGATGAGATTTGGGTGAGGAGCCTTGTCCCATGTGCAGCAAAGAGATTTCTCTCACCCCAAAGGCGAGGAGAGTCGCGACCAGAAGGTGCGACCAGAATTCGTGACCAGACCTGGCGCAAGGCTCCAGGCGACTAGAGTGGGGGACCAGTCTAAATGACCAACTTAAGCAACCAACATAAACGACATCTTGGGCAACAACGAGACAAAAGGTGAGCAGCTTTAACGCTCGGTAGGTTGACCAGAGGAGTTTATCATCCTGATCAGGAGTCTTTCCTCTCAGTTGGCGAGAGGAGTCTATCATCGCAGTTGGGAGTCTTTCCACTCGATCGGCAAAGAGACCAGTTATATTTAGCACACACGGCATCTATCCAGTGGGATCCTTTCAAGTTCTGCAATCAATCTGCTGACCACCAAATCCTCCTGAACTCCGTGAATCAAGCCGCCTATTACTGAATTTTCCATTTTAGATAATTCCGTTATTCTTGGGATAATTTCTTTTATGTTAACATTTATCCTTAGAAACTATTTTATAAATTTTTAGGCTAGATTGTAGCCCCATTTATCATGTTTTCACATTTGAAGTTTTGACATCTATTTAATCCCGGCTTGTGGGATGAATAGGAGGAGAGTTTGAGTTTTAGAGAGTTAGAGAGTCTAAGTTTAGGTTTCGACAGTTCAGAGTTTATTCTTTAAGTTTCTTTCAAGGAGGTAGATCTGGGGGAGCAGAGGCGAGAGCCGCATGCTTCATCAACCGACTCCAACAAAGAACATTAGTTTTATTCTTTTTCTTTTCAATTTCAATATGAACTAATTTTATTTTCTAGAGTTTTGATGTAGTCTAGCATTGAATTCACAATTTATATCCTAAGTTATTGTATTTTCAATATTTTCATGATTGAGTATTTATTCCTTGTTCTTAATGCTTACAATTTATGTGAACTTCTTTGATTACACTCGAGGCGAAATCCTAGAAAAAATATTACTAGAAAAATGATTAAGGCATTCTTTGAACCGATTGAGCCTTTCAAGCTTACCCATTTATTATCTTTATCCTTAGCCACCCATTTGAGCTTTATTGAATTATATTTTAGCCTTATATTTTTCTTTCTTGTAAATCTCATAATCCCTACCCTATTAGAGCTTAAACACCGATTTCCTTACCTTTCAAGAGAACTAAGCTTACACAAAGTCACAGACTCACAAGAGCATGAAAGGCAAGAGAGGTAGAAGGTCTACAAGTAAAGTTAATTATAGCAATATTATCAAAATCATAAGTTTGGGGGTGTGAAGAGTCAACTCATCTACTGTGCGGCCAACAAGAAAAGGCTGACGAGAGTCATACACAAAGGCAATCGAAAAGGTATGGAATATTTCCATGAAAAAGAAAAAGAAAAAGAAATGTCCGACCTACTGAATAGAGGGGTAAAGAGAGAGATACTTGAAAGTACAATAAAGAGAGATATGTTGAGAGATTCACAAGGATTGAGAAGAGATGTTAGAAGTGAGAATGCTCTATTTGTTCTATTGGTGTTCAAACTTAAGTTCTCTTACTTTGTTTGAATCCTATCTTTTCTTTGTAGCCCTCACCCTAGCCTTACATTACAAGCTTAATAAGGACCTATTGATCCCTGGTGATAGTTTCTGTTCTACATTAATGGAGAGTGATTTGAAATGCAAGCCTATGGAGTTTTTAAAGTACCATTATTTATTTACTTGTTTGCATAAAACTATCTGGGGAGCTAATGATGAAGTGAGAATGATGGGTATGCATGAATGTGGGGGTGGATAATGTGGTCGAAATGAGTTTTGAATTAACTTTTGGACTTGATTGATCATGAATGATTCCTTTAAATTATAGACTTTAGGCAATCTTTGAGGCAATAAATTTTATGAATCAAACCAATACTTGTTTTAATTGTCTTTCTTGGCGAGCAAAGCTTAAGTTTGGGGGTATTTGATAAGTGTGATTTTTATTACTCTTTTATTTATGAAAAGTGCCATTTTTCCTTTAATTCTATTGATTTTATTTTCTTTTTATATCTTTTTCTTTATTTTCTTGGATTTGAAGGAATGAGAAGATTTAGTGCAAAATGAGGGCAATTTGATACAAAAGTAAAGACTACGTGGGATGACCCAAACTTTTCATAAATATGGCCCATAGATTTTGTGCTGAGTGATTGCAACTTCTTTGGGAGCCTTAGTTACTTTTCTTGAAAGCATTAGAATTTTTGAATGGTAATTTGAGCCCAATGGAGATTTAGTCTTAGAATGCCAAGTGAGATTGGCCTTGTTTAGAAACTTAGGCCCATTGGCTTTAGGACCATGGCCCAGATTTTAGTCACAAGTGCCATGTGGCGTGAAAATAAGGTATTATGAACCTAAACTTGATAATGGGTTAAGGGAGAGAGAGAAGTGTAGGAGGAAAGCCAAAAAAAATGGCTTCCACGCCTATCTTGGAGAATTGCGTCTTGTCATTGTGTAAGAAACCTTCTAAATGATTTAAGAGACAAAAGGAACCTAGAGGAGACCAAAGGATTTTCGGCTAGACCTTTGTCTTGCCTCATTTCGAGTTTCAATGACGTTATCTTGGGAAAAGAAGCTTAGGGAAGTGAAAAAGGGGCTTTTCTAGGAGTTTTGCATGGGAAATCCCAATGGAGGCTCTTGGATTTCGAATTTAGTCAGATAATGCCAAGTGTCAAGCATGCAAGGAGTTCTAGAAGAAAAGGTGAAGACACAATTGGATGGAAAGGACAAGAATGCCCTTGAAATTTCGGCTAGCAAACTTCCAAGTGCTATGCTTCTTTGCCATTTGTTACCTAGATAAAAATTGGACCAATAGAATATGGAAGGTCGCCTAGGCAAGGAGAGTTGGAAGGTGAAACATCACCTTGGGAAAGGAAGAAAGAGGTGGACTGCAAGTCCATGGCATGAGCCTTTTTGCCACTTGTCATCCATGCAAAGGATTGCTTGTTTGGGAAAATGGAGAACCATATGATGTTTTACTTTACTACCCTTAGAAGAAACAGTCAATTAGTTGAAGGAAGGAAGGGCACAAAGGGAAGACTAGAGGAGTTCGGCCAAGGAGAGAGAGAGCCCACATGCCAACCCAAAAGTGCACCTTCGCAATGCAATCTACATGGGGAATTCCAAGGGGTGTCTCGGCCAAGGTGAAAGGAAGAACAAGGAACCTTGCCACTTGTCTTACATGCAATGGTTTTCAACTACCAATGAGAGAGTGAGAGATTTTCTATAAAAGGGGAGAAAGACCACATGCCCAAAGGCTTCTTCCTTTGGCAAATTTCGAAATCTATAAGCTTTTGCCCTCTTCACATAGTTCTCTCATACTTTCTTGAGCATTCTCTCATTTTCTCCTCAACCAAACAAGAGGATTATTCTATTTCAAGAGGGGATTTCAGCACACTAAATCTAGCAAAGGTAAGAATCGGTTTCTCTTCTAGAGTTACACACACACCACTTGTTCAAACCGAAAATGAGATTCAAATCTCATTTGGTCAATGTGGAAGTTAGAAACCTCACTTTTCTTTAGATTTCTTGAGAAATAGTTTTAGGGTTCTTGAGAAACCTTGGATGCTGAATATAAAGGAGAGTTTTGTTCACTATGATTTTCGGCCACCACTCATATCTTTGGCTATTTTAGGGTTTTCTTTACCCTAAGAATGAAATGAAGAAGGTTTTACTCCAAAAACCCTAGAGGCCGAATAGATATAGGCAAGTATTGCCCTAGAAACTTACATTTACACTTTAGAATACAAAGTGAATTTTTTAGTTGCTTTTCTAATATGGAATACTCGGATTTACAGCTTGCTAATTTTGCTATAGGTGGATTTTTTTTGTAAGTATACACTCAACCTACTTTGGTTAACACTTGTATATGATTGCGTAGATCGTTTTCATTTCCATGTTTGTTTTGATTGGTTTATCTCTTGTTTGATTATTTGATTATGTTAATATGATTTTGCATCAACCTATGGAAGGAATTACATGTTTGAAATTTGGGATGAAAATGCCATGAAATACTAGGTATATGTTTCGGTTTCACATGTTTAAAAATTGAAGAACTATGTGTCCTAATGTTTCGGCCATAACATGTGTTGTATGTTTCGGATCCTAGTTAAATTTCATGATCCCATGATTGTTTTATCATACTTTGATTTCTATGTTATATGCTTGAAGATTGGAACATGTGTGAGTAATGAATCTCATGATTTTTACCCCTATGTGTTTCGGCCTAAGCATGTTTCCATGATTCCATGAATAAGTTTGGGAGTTTCTTGTATTCTAAGTAATCATGCTATGATTTGAACATGTTATGCTTGGTTAATTCATGCATGGCATCCCATATGTCACATGTCAAGTATAAGTATGAAGTTCTTAAGTTCCATGTCTCATGCATATGGGAAACGTTTTCTAAAAGAAAAAGAGTCAAAACTCTATCGCAAAGGGTAGGGGTGGTGGTAGAATCACGCCTGTGATTCCCACTTACGGTGCATATGGTAGGGATGGCGGTGGAGTCTCGCTTATGATTTTTGCCTACAGCTCGTAAATGGTATAATGACTAGCGGGAACACGCGGCCCAAGGAGGGGAGCCGTGTTGTGTCCACCCTCTGAATAAGAATAAGAATTCATGTGATAAGAATCACTCGATGCAAATCTTGTGATAAGTCTTTGATTAAGATCCACATGAAAAGAAAGCCAAATAAATTTTTTGAAAATGTCTAAGTCTCTGTACAAGTCTTCTGAAATTGGTTAATGCATATGTCAAGTTTCTGTTTAAGGTCAAGTACATGTTTCATGCATGCAATTTGTGATGTACCTCTCATCTGCTTGTTTTGATTAATGTATGTTGTGTGATTACTTGCTGAGATTTCTCAAAATCTCATTGCAAACCGGAATGGTAGAAGATGTTACAGGATTAGAGGATTAGAGGAAGAGAGCGGCACCTTTTGTGGAGTTTTGTGGTGCTTGGCTCCAGATGGGAACTTAACTTTGAAGGAAAAAGAAAAATAACCCGGATCCCATTAGAAGAAAAACAAATATGGGACTTATGGCTTTTAGGCCTCCACTTTTGAAGATACTTTATAGTTTGATATGGTCTTGTATGTTTTGGGAGACAAACTTTAGTACCTGATATATTGGGATATTTTGTCTTATGCTATATTTCTATGGATATGGACAAAGTGTTAATGCTTTAGTAGTTGGTTCCATGTGCTTTGCAATTGCTATTTGTGCATTGCTTAGAATTTCCGACCTTTTGTTTATTTTCCACTACAACGTTATATTGCATACTGCTAGTGTACTTTGGTGCATAGCATATTATCTGTCATGTGCGAGGGGTATGTAGCCTTGTGTTACATGTCCCAGTATTTCAGCCTCTGTCCAATCCCAATCGGGGGCTGGGGGCACCACACTACGGATCTAGATCAACTAGAGGCGAAGAGATTCAAAAAGAGCTAATGAGATTTGGGTGAGGAGCCTTGTCCCGTGGATAGCAAAGGGATTTCTCTCACCCAAAGGCGAGGATACTCACGACTAGAAGGCGCGACAAGACTTGGCACATGGCTCCGGGCAACTAGAGTGGGCAACTAGTCTAAATGACCAACTTAAGCAATCAACATAAACGACATCTTGGGCAACAACGAGACAAAAGGCGAGCAGCTTTACAGCTGGGCAGGTTGGCCCAGAGGAGTCTATCATCCCCGTCGGGAGTCTTTCCTCTCTGTTGGTGAGAGGAGTCTATCATCATCTTTGGGAGTCTTTCCACTCGATAGACAAGGAGACCAGTTACATTCAGCACACACGACATCTACCCGATGGGATCCTTTCAAGTTCTGAAATCAATCTGCTGACCACCAAATCCTCCTGAACTCCGTGAATCAAGCCGCCTATTACTGAATCTTCCATTTTAGATAATTCCGTTGTTCTTGGAATAATTTCTTTTATGTTAACATTTATTTTTAGAAACTATTTTTCAAATTTTTAGGCTAGATTGTAGCCCCATTTATCATGTTTTCACATTTGAAGTTTTGACATCTATTTAATCCCAACTTGTGGGATGAATAGGAGGAGAGTCTGAGTTTTAGAGAGTTAGAGAGTCTAAGTTTAGATTTCGACAGTTCAAAGTTTATTCTTTAAGTTTCTTTTAAGGAGGCAGATCTGAGGGAGCAGAGGTGGGAGCCGCATACTTCATCAACCGACTCCAACAAAGAACATTAGATTTATTCTTTTTCTTTTCAATTTCAATATGAACTAATTTTATTTTCTAGAGTTTTGATGTAGTCTAGTATTGAATTCACAATTTATATCCTAAGTTATTGTATTTTCAATATTTTTATGATTGAGTATTTATTCCTTGTTCTTAATGCTTACAATTTTCTAACTAACTATTGTTCGATCTATTGAATCGCAATGAGACCAAGAGATGATTTGTGATTAAAGCTCTAGGATTAAGCACCATTAGTTGAGCGAAAGTAGAGATACTTTACCGTGACTATTGTGATTTTCAAGAAAAATTCAAAGAACTTAATGAATCTCCAATTAGTTAAATTCACAAAAAGATATGGAGTTATTAGTTGGAGATATTTTTGGTATTGTTCACGAGAAAATATTAAATAGTTAAGGGATTTTTATCATCAACTTGGGATAATTGGAATTCTATAACATGAAAGAATAAATTGTGTGGGATTTGCTAGGTGAAATCAAACACTCTAGATTTATTCTTTTTATCTTTAAAATCTTAATTTTAATGCTATTGTCTTCAGTTTAATTTAGATAATCCATTCTGCAAATTTCGATTTTCCAAATAGTAATTAATTTAGTCAATTTTCTCAATAGCATAATTATTCCCTATGGATTCGATATCCATTTTCTTTAAAACATTTTACTACTTGTTACGATTCTGTGTACTTGCAGATATATTTTTATGCGAACATGACCCATAGCATATGACGATCCCATGGAGGCACTTACAAGACTCAAACAAACCACCTTAGTGGCTGCCTATAAGCACAATTTGAAGCTCTTTCTAATTGTCTAAAACGACTTTTAGATTCACATAAGCTAAGTTGTTTCCTTAGTGGCTTGAACGATGAAGTCAGGCTCTCTATCAGAATGCTAAATCCCATGAATCTTAGTGATGCATCTGGACTTGCAAAGCTCAAGGAAGAATACTTAGCTAGTGGTAAGAAGTCAGTGAAGGTATGGGGGGATCGGGCAAAAATAAAAATCTCCTCAATCCAAATGGATGAAAAAAGGAAGAAAGGTTTATGCTTGTGGAGGCCCCAGCCCCCGCTTGGGATTGGACGGTGACTGAAACGCCAAGACATGTAACACATGGCTTCATACCCCTCGTACATGACAGATAATATGCAATCCTCCTAGGTATACTAGCAGTTTGCAATAATTAAGGCAACAGAAAATATAAGGTTCGTGTGAAGCTAGGCAACGCCTAAAGCAATTGCCTTAGAACATGGTACCGTAAAACTATGCATAACCCAAACATTGCCTTCAACATAAGATTTCATATCAAAAGTACCCAAATGAAGGATATGTTCATGTCAGGACCATCAAAAATCTGTTTTCATAAAAGTAAATCTTAAGTCATGCTCTTTCTCCACAAAGCATTCTAGGTTCCCATGGTCCCTCTATTTTTTTTTTCTTCAAAAAAAGTTCATCTTAGTCTGGCTTCTTCCTTTTCTCCAAAAAGTGGTA
The DNA here is from genome assembly GCA_003123785.1 of Pterocarya stenoptera. Taxonomy (NCBI): domain Eukaryota; kingdom Viridiplantae; phylum Streptophyta; class Magnoliopsida; order Fagales; family Juglandaceae; genus Pterocarya; species Pterocarya stenoptera. Next base: position 183,167 of record QEOT01001094.1, on the reverse strand, counting down.
CTTGTCTCTATTCTTCAGCCACTTCATCTCTTCTATGAGCTGCAATGTCTTGAAAATGAGCCGGTCAACGTTCTCTATCCTATCCAATAAAGAGGGCTCAATCGAGCTCTCGTTAGTCTTGGGCATCTCCTCACTAGTAGGGGGTACCTTGGTCATCTTGCGTTTCATCATCTAAACCTGTCATAACTTCTACCATTCTGGGTAGGGAATGGTAGTGGAAACTAGCACAATGAGATTTTGAGAAATCTCAGCAAGTAAGCACACAACATACAATGATTAGCATAAGCATACTAGTGGCAAACCATGGAATGCATGCATGAACATGTACGTGACACATGCATGATCTAAAACTTGACTTAGGCACTTGACCTTTTTCAAAAGACATATAACAGATTCTTTGGACTTTTCGGAAAAACATTCTGATATGAACCCGCAAGAAGGGAATCCCTTGAACCCACAATCAATTTGAAAACTCATCCAAGAAAGCCAAAATCAAGTCAATGGATGGAGAATCTAGATCCGAAGAGAACTCGTTTCAAGAACCTAGATTATATCAAAATCTAAACCCGTTGAAGAACCTGTCTCAAGAACCCAGATTACAAGGAGGAACGCCACAAATGTTGTAATTTACTTTTGATAAGTTCAAAAGTTCATTTAAGAACAAGAGGAGTAAAACTCAACTCACAATAAATAAATCATCAAATTTCATCAACTAATCTTCAAAATGAGGCTACAAGAGTATTTAATGAAAACCTAATCCTAGCCCAAAATAAATCCCTTTCTTCCTAAAATAGCCCTAGATGAATAGTGCCACGTGAACAGTACTGTGGCTACAGTATTGCTACAGTACCTCTGATCAAAACCCTAGTTTCTAAAATGCAACTTTCCAAATAAGCCCTTGGCCCCCAAAAACTCTAGCCTATTAGAAATAAGATATATGTGGACCAAGCATCCTCAAGCCCACTTATTCTAAACTAATAAAATAAATACTTAAACAAATTGAAAGCCTTCAATAACAATAGGCCCAAACAATACTCTAAGTCATGTCTTNCAGTACATTTTGTCTGTTGGGCTCTTACTAGCTTCATCCCAAATGGATTGCACCAATCCTTACATTGCTTCCTAGATCTTCTTAGCTCTTGATCATGTAATTTACCCATCTGAAACTTGCATATGATCTTTAAGACTAGGCCCATCTTGGTTCCCATCATTCCTACTCTCCTCAAAAGGATTCGACCTCGAATCTCCACCTGGATCAAAGGGAAAAATGTTAGTAACATTGAAAATAGCAGAAACATGATACATACAGGGAAGATCCACATGATATGCATTTTCATTAATTGGTTCAAGAATTTTGAAAAGCCATCCAAGTTACGCCTGTCATCAACAAGTAAAGGCATTAAATCTAAAAGAGTAAATGGATTAAATCTATAAACAATTTCCAACTGTGAGAATTTAGTAGTAGCATGAACACTCCAATCTTAAGGAATGACGAACAATACTCCCACAAATGTTCATGAGACACATTAAAAGTCTTCCTTACACCAAAATGACCACTCCAATAATATGCAAACGCAATGAATGGCAAGCAATACTCCCACAAACGTTTATGCAACACGTTAATGAGTGACAAATGATACTCCCACCAGTGTTTATGCACCATGTCAGTGAATGGTAAATGATACTTCCACAAATATTCATGCAACACGTCTAAAGTCTTCCTTGCACCAAAATGACCACTCCAATTATATGCAAAATCATTGAATGGTAAGCAATACTCCCAACCATGGTCACTCAACACGTTTAACATCCATTTTACACCATAATGACCCAACAAACCACATTCATGCACTAGCATCTCATGCATAAGACTAGTAGGCTCACAAAGTTTATCATCTCGAAACAAACACCAATCAAGTTTATAGAACTTATCATATGGTGCGTTCTCACATGTTCCATGCACACTAGCCAAGCCATCATCATTAACATACAATTTCTTATCATATTCAAGTCTTAATAACTTTGAATCCAAAATAATGACAAGGACATACCTTCTTGCTAAAACATCCACCACAAAATTTTCCTTACCTTGTGTGTACTTGATTACATGAGGAAATGTCTCAATGAATTGCACCCACTTGGCATGCATTCTATTCAACTTACATTGTCTCTCCAAGTGGGTCAAGGACTCATATTCTTCAAAGAAATGTCGGGTTGGAAAAGTCGCACCTGGTACAAAATCAATGTAGTGCTCTATCTCCCTAACAGGTGGCAATCCACTACACACACCGTTAAGAAACATGACCTCATATCCCTGCAACAAAGAGACAATAACACTAGGCAAATATATGTCAAGTTCGTTACTATTAAAACTCGCCTTAGCATAAAAACTCTCTTTTCTCTTGGTTTTTCTCTCACTTTCTTCACTCTCTCTTTTCTTTCCACTCTCCTTTACTTTTTCATTCTCTTTCTTCTTTTCACTCTCTTTTTTTCTATCACTCTTTTTTTCTTCATCTTTTTTAGAACTCTCGACCTCACAATTGCTTTTCAAATCATTCTCTCTTTCTTTTTTCTCTCGTGGCTCCACTCTTTTTTCTTGACTCTCAGCCACCTCTCTATTTCATTTTTCACTCTCTCTTTCTTTTGATGTTTTGATCTCATTCTCTTTTTTTCTCTCACTTTCTTTTTCCTTTTCACACTCTTTATTTCTTTCACTCTCCTCTTTTTTTGAACTCTCAGCCTCACAATTTCTTTTTTTCAACTTATTCTCTCTTTTTCTTGAGATTTCAAACTCACCCTCATCTTTCCCTTTAGGTGGTTCGATCTTCCCCTTTGTCACAGCTTGATCATTTTTGTCCCCCTTTGGTTTCCAATGAGTGCTCAAAACCGAAGTATACCTTGATGTACCCTTTCTTTTTAACTGTCTCTCCACCTTCATAGCCATGTGCACCATGTCCTCTACTTCCACATAAGGTTGCAACTCAACTACACTGGCTATCTTCCTATTCAAACCAGTCAAAAATCTAGCCTTGGTGGCCTCCCGGTCCTCCTCTATATTAGCCCATATCATCGCTGATTGAGCTGCATTATTGCATATTTTACACATTTAAAACCAATATATTTTTAATTGTTTTATTATTTTATCATTGGTTTTAGATGAAAAAATTGATTAAGAGGAATAAATCCAAGTTGTGAATTAAATTGATTAAAAGCATAGTTTATGCTTGATTTTATAACTTGTGATTTATTTGGGCAATAAGTTCTTCACATGCACAACATACTTTTAATATTTTATTTTTTTCATCCCTTGTTTAATTTTATTTATTTTAGTTTCTTTATCTTATTTTATTTTATTTGTCTAGTTTTATTTTTATTTTATGTGATTATTATTTAATTTTGCTTGTCTAATTTTTATTTTATTTTATTTTTATTTTTTACTTTTATTTTTATTTTTTATTATTATTTTTTATTTTTCTGCGCTGACTAAACGACATGTCGTTTGGTCGGCAGACCAAAACGATATGTCGTTTTGCACTAAATGATTTCACCATTTACGCTAAACGACGTGCCGTTTTGTCAATAGACAAAAGCGACACGTCGTTTGCGTCATCTTCAACCTCCCGCACGCCTTCTCCGTAGCACAACTCACAGCACAGCTGCAGCTCATCCACGCCACCATGCACCACCATCAGCCGCCAGCAACAACAGAAGATGCCGGCGATCAGTTCCCCACTCCATGCACGGCCAAGAACCATCTTCCTCCGTCAACAGAAGCCTCCATGCATGCGTTTGGACCATGCACAGCCAAACCTCCACGGCGCACGTTCAGCATGCACTATCCAGCACTTCCACAGTTGCTCTAGCACCACCCGAAACCAACGCAATGCACATCCGCTACCACTGAGAGCCACGACACACAGCCTCCAACAGAACACACGTAGAACCTGCATGCACCAGTCCGCCAACACCACCACGAGCACCACCTCTCCTTTTCTCCAAGTGCCCGCCACCTGAATCCGCAATAGAAACCTCCGAAGACCAAGTCTCCACCGCCCAGTCAAGCAAGAACCGTTCGCCGCGACAGCAGCACCACCTAACCTCCTGCTGCAGCTCATATGCAACCAAACACAGCATGCGGGAAGAGAAGAAAAGCTGGGACGAAGAGAAAGAAAAGAAAGAAAAGAAGCAGAGAGATGGAGAGGCATGCGGGAAAAGAAAATAAAAAAAATGATAGAAGGAAAACGCTGGAAGCAGAGGAAAGAAAGGAAGAGAAAGAAAGAAAGAGACAGACGACACTCAGCACGCTGGAAGCAGAAAAGAAAAAGAAAAGGAGAAAAGCTTCAGACAGCAGTAGGAGATGAACTAGAAAGTGGATTCCTCTGCAGATGGGAAACAAACTGATCACGCACATGGGCAGCTAAGCACAGTGCAGTTTTTTGATGCCTATATAAGGCTTGTAAACGAATGAAGAGGGTGGTGGATGTTAGATACCCAGTAGAGTAGCTTGGTAATAGGATGTAGTTTTTCAGTTTAGGAGAAAGTGCAGATGAAAGTGAGGGAGTTCGGTGATGCAGTTGAGAGCCTAATGGACCAACTGTGTTATCGAGCTGTTCTCCTTCATCTGTAGTCTCCACTTTTATTTTATTTTATTTTTTTAATTTATGTCATTTATTTTTATGCACTTTAAATTTATGCACTTTAAATTACTGTCATTTATTTTCTGCACTTTAAATTTCTGCACTTTTATTTTATGTCATTTAATTTCCTGCACTTTTATTTTATTGTCATTTAATTTTCTGTCATTTCTTTTTCTGCACTTTTATTTTCTGCAATTTATTTTTATGTCATTTAATTTTCCTGCTCTTTTAATTTTCAGTCATTTAATTTTCAGCAATTTAAATTCACTGTCTTGCACTTTAATTTCTTTAATTTTCATCACTGCATCTCAAACACTCAAATCAAACAAAATGAATCTGGTTCACGACCAGTAAATCTTCTTTTCATTGCACTCTTTCATCTATTGTACATAT
>QEOT01001094.1:118278-173375 GCA_003123785.1 Pterocarya stenoptera | reverse complement strand
CAAAATGAATCTGGTTCACGACCAGTAAATCTTCTTTTCATTGCACTCTTTCATCTATTGTACATATCATCACTTTTTATTTTTATTTTCTCATCGTAAATATTTCCACCTTTTTACACGAGTTTATTTTTAGCACTTTCCTTGTGGAGACGATCTAGGAATTTATTCCTAATTACTACGCGACACGCTCCTGCAATTGGGATAGCCTTTTGTGCTGCTCATTTTCGAACGAGTCAATCGCCACCTCCATCTCCTTATGATAATCCTTCACACTCCTAGACCCCTGTGTAAGATTTTGTAGTTTTTGGTAGACGTCTCTATAGTAGTGGCTAGGTACAAATCTCCGCCTCATGATAGCTTTCAACTCTCTCCATGTTTCTACAGGCCTCTCAAGATTCCTCCTCCTATTATCACTAATTGATCCCACCAAATAATCGCATAATCAGTGAACTAAATTACCACCAACTTCACCTTCTTCAACTCAGAGTAATTATGACTGTCAAACACCAACTCTATTCTTTTCTCCCACTCTAAATAAACTTCAAGGTCACTTCTACCTTGGAAAGATGGTATTTTCATTTTGATGCTCTCAAGGTTCCTATCTACTTCATCTCGACTCCTTGGGTTTCCCCTAAGTCCTCTTTCTCGCCTAACTCCTCTATGTCTACCCAATCCATCTTTAGATGTTAGGTCTTCCTCATCCTCTCCATACTCACCATTCTCATACCCATTCTCAATACTAGGCTCATGTCGCCTCCTATTTCTCTCACCTTGTAGATTTCTAATCACTATTTCTCGTTGACTACCCTGATTAAGCCCAAAGAATAACGCGGTGGTTATAGCACAGCTTTGGGGTGTCGATTCCACAGAGAGACAAATTAAAAGAATAGTAGAAAGAACAAAGATTAATTTTAAATGCAAATTAAAGCAAAGCAAAGTGACTAACGGAAAAATTACTCAAATTTGACAAACAGTAGAGCATCGAGAATCCCTTGCACAAATCTAATATTTTAATTATTCTTAATTCATTGAATAACTCAATTGGGAACTCAATTCCCAAAATTTCCAATTGGAAGATATAGATTTATAAACCAACATTAAAACAAATATAACCCTTTGAAATATCATTCACCACTTTTAAAATACGTAAATTATTATCACTATTGAGAAAATCCTACGACGACAATATACTTTGGGAGCGATATTGCAGCAAAGAATTAAATCAATATAGATAAATAATTGATCCAAACATAATCAAATAACTAATCCATTCAATAGAAAAAGCATGACTGAGTCCATAAACAGAATAAATTCTATGATTATTCGGAGAAGAGAACATCAACGATGAATTGAGAATGATAAAACAAAAGAGTTTTAGTAATTGAAAATTAAATACATAAATCAAAAATAAATTACAAATACCATCTAATGTGCAAGTTCATCCCTAGCCCTACTCGAGAATTTAGTTACCCATAAATATAATGGACAACAAAAATCTCAAGAGAAAGGTAAAGCAAATGGCGGTCATGACAATTAAATTCCTCTCCCATTTTCTCTCCTTCAGCCTCCTAATGATATCCTTATATAGGGTAGGAAAGAAACCCTAATATCTTCATGATTCCCACATCGAAAAATCGCCTAAATCATAAGACTTATCTTGGCAGCCACGTACGCACTTCAGGAATTCGAATTTGGAAATTTGTATTAGAGACAAAGTCGTAGCCCTTTAAGTTAGATTTCCAATGTATCTAGAATCGAATCAATCCGATATCTAAGTAGAAAGTTACATTCGAAATACTAAAGTATATCTAGGCAGTCTCCTATAGCATGTTGGACTCTGACTATTTCTCTTGATCCGAATTACTCTCAAACCTCATCATTATCCTTATTTAAAGAGTCCTACACTCATTGAAAGTTCTTAGGTTGTTCCAACTCTTGCCCATTTGAAAGTCTTTTGAATTTGACTGAGTTTTGACTTACTCTTTTATAGTCCCTGAAATTAAACATAAAAATCAGCTTAGGAATATCTCAAAATAAATAGAAACTCAATTCAAGAATACACATTAATTTCTATAATTTCTATTCATATTTTAGCATTATATTCCAATAATAGGGTATTTAGAGTGTACTTTCATACACTCATCATACCCTATCCCTCACTTCACCCAACACCAAGTTCAACCGCTCAAATTGTTGTTGCATGGCTTGCAACACAAATGATAAGTTATCTTCCATCCCCTTTAGTGATTAGTCACTCCTATTATCATAATGTGCTGTACAAAAAGAATGTTAGTGGAAAACCTCACACACTCCCTTACGTGTTTACTCTCGAATAATGGCACTCCACTCGTGTTTCACTCTTAATTGACTTTTTCCAATAATAGTCTCACACTCTCTTGCCTTTTACCTCAATAGTTTTTCCGCTCAAGTTCTTTAAGAACTAGTTGAACAAAATCAAGACAATGCAACCTTGTTTTATCCCTACTAGTAAATAGATCCAGGAGACAAAAACAAGAAAAACAAGGAAGGAATAAACAACGACACAATAATCAAGAAAATTATCGAATGAAAGAGTAACTATAAGACAAGATATCAACTCTAATGATGTATGCAGCCTCTTTGATGATAAGGCTAAAAACAAAATTCAGATTATCAATACTCTCACTTTTTTTTTTTTTGCACGATTTCTTTTTTTTCTTTTTTTTTTCTTTTTTTCCTTTCTTTTCCTTTCTTTTCTTTTCTTTTCTTTTCTTTTCAACAACTGAAATGATCACAATCAAAAGAATAAATAATTGACAAAACCCTAACCAAGAACAAGGCAACCCAAATCAAATAACAAGGTAACCTTAATGAAAGAATAAAGAAACCCTAGAAAACAATGAGAAATTCAGCAGCCCTAGGATGAAGGAGATTTCAGAACTTTTTTTTTTTTTTTTGATAAGTAATGCAAGAATTAAAAGATAGAATCAGACCTAATTAGAAACTGAACTCTGAATACCAAATGATATGAACCCGCAGGAAGGGAATCCGTTGAACCCACAATCAATTTGAAAACTCACCCAAGAAAGCCAAAATCATGTCAATGAATAAAGAATCTAGACCCGAAGAGAACTCGTTTCAAGAACCTAGATTATATCAAAATCTAGACCCGTTGAAGAACCCGTCTCAAGAACCCAGATTACAAGGAGGAACGCCACAAAGGTTGTGATTTACCTTTGATAAGTTCAAAAGTTCAATTAAGAACAAGAGGAATAAAACTCAACTCACAATGAATAAATCATCAAATTTCATCAACTAATCTTCAAAATGAGGCTACAAGAGTATTTAATGAAAACCTAATTGAAACCCTAGCCTAAAATAAATCCCTTTCTTCCTAAAATAGCCCTGGATGAATAGTGCCGCGTGAACAGTACTGCGGCTACAGTATTGCTACAGTACCTCTGATCAAAACCCTAGTTTCTAAAATGCAACTTTCCAAATAAGCCCTTGGCCAAAATACAAGGCCTTTCCAAAAACTCTAGCCTATTAGAAATAAGATATATGTGGACCAAGCATCCTCAAACCCACTTATTCTAAACTAATAAAATAAATACTTAAACAAATTGAAAGCCTTCAATAACAATAGGCCCAAACAATACCCTAAGTCATGTCTTCCATAGCTTGTATCAAGTGGATCAAATCGGGTTCTCCTACTTTAAAGTCCATCTTGTCTGTTAGGCTCTTGCTAGTTTCATCCCAAGTGGATTGCACCAATCCTTACATTGCTTCTTAGATCTTCTTAGCTCTTGATCATGTAATTGGCCCATCTAAAACTTGCATATGATCTTTAAGACTAGGTCCACCTTGGTTCCCATTACATTCTTTTGACATCATTTCATATCTTGTTAATCACGTGATCCAGATCATATAATATCATATCACGTGATCTGTATAATGTGAGCTCATTGCCTTGTTCTTATAACACATGGTGGATACATCACGGCTCCCTTATGCACCACTTGTTCTTGCTAGTTACTGCACCGCCAATGATCCATACACCGTAGTGAATACATCGTATTTATATTCATACTCATTATAACACGACAGTACTTCGTGGAGTTATTTGCCTTAGTCATGGCACCCACTAGTATTAGGTGCTACCTCGCTTTGGCATCCTTTCCAAAAAGATCCATTTGAGGCACGCCGACGGTTCTTTGTGGACCTAGGGGTTACCACTCTATTCTTAAGCACTTCAGAATTTTCATAAAATTTTCAACATAGATCTGAATCATATAACTTCTCTCATGATTTTATACAAAGTCAAAAAAATATATATTCAACCAAGCAAAACATAGATTAACAATCAAAGTTGATAATAACAATGAAACATTTACACAAACATACACATATGTTAGCCAAACTAGGTTAAGTGTATACTTTCAAAAATCCTTCAGGAAAACAAATAGCAAGTTGTAAATTGGATGTACAACTTGTTAGAACAGGGGTTTCAAAAACCCTAATCCTTGTGCATGAGTGTGTGTGGTTTTTGGGTTGTCACTTATTTATGAAAACTCCAAGACCATTCGGTTCTAGGGTTTTTTAGACATGAAAACCTTTCAAAATCCGTGTGACTCTTGGCTAGATCTTAAACATGTGTAGTTCATGTGGGTGGCCGATTGTGTGGAGGATCTAAGCCCTCAAAATCTCGACTCCCTCTCTTTTCTTGAAAACCCTAGGTTACTTCAAGACAAAATAACCTTGAACTAGTGTGTGGTTTACAACAATCTAGAACTCTTTGGAGATTTCGTTGTCTCCTTGAGTTAGGCGTGAGTAGTGTGAAGAGAAAAATAAAACATACGAGACTCTCACCATAGCTTCCTTCTTACTAGTGTCATGCTCCTCTCTTGGGGGTAGAGAAGACTAATCTCTCTATTGTTTGGTTGGAAGGAAAATGAGAGAAAGGTGAGAAATCTTCAAGTGTTGGTGTGAAGTGGTATGGAGAATATGAGAGCATAAGCAAATTTCAAAAATGGCAAGGGAAGAAGAACCCTTGGGCGTGTGTCCCTCTCCCCCTTTTATAGAATTCCTCTCATGCTCTCATTGATTGCTTGTGGTCCATTGCATGAAGGACAAGTGTACTCTTCCTCTTCCCTCTAGTCGAATGCCTCTTCCTCTTCCAAATCATTAGATTGTCTTAGGAAAGTGGAAAGGTTGCTTGTGGCGTGTGGCCCTTGCCTTGGCCGAATTCTTTTGTCCTCAAAGTCCCTTCCATTTTCATCTATATGCAATGTATCTTAGGGTAGAAAGGTAAATTGATCTGTATGTCTCTTCATCTTCCAAAAGTGAGGCTTTGCATGTGTGACACATGGCATAGGTGTGTGCCTTGCCCTAGCCATCCACCTCCTTCCCCAATTTCCATGGTGATTCTTCATCTTTTAATGCCCTTTCTCTAGGTGACTTTTCACTTTCCAAGAATTCCTTTTATGACCCTAAGGTGACAAGTCGCGTGTGTGAGTGTGCCTTTTGGTGTAGCGGTCGAAAATATAAGGGTAGGTTGGTCATTTTGTGTAATTGTCCCCTCTTATTCCTTCTAGAAACTCCTTGCATGGTTGACAAGTGGCAAGGTCTTAAGAAAACTCTTGGGTGGGTGTGTGGTGTAGGAAACCAAACCCTCCTTTTGTCCCTTGGGCTTCCCTATGCTAATCTCTTGAGGAAATCCCCTTGGTCTTCCCTAGGCGCCACTTCCCTATGCAAATTAGTCTTGGAACTCAAACTCTTGCCAAGTGGCATGGTGTAGGCGTATTGGATGAGTTGGTTGAATGTCTCTTGGCCTTCTCAAGGTCATTTCCTCATCCTTTCTTCTAGAAGCTCTCTTGCATGCAAGACATGTGACAACCAAGCTAGGGTTGGCGTGCATGCCTTCCCTTGGCTTCCTAAACATGTTTCTCTCTCTCCCTTAGCCCACTATCACGTCCAGGTACATAGTGCTATGCATGGCACTAGTAGAAATGGCTTTTAGTCATGGGTCATATGTTTCTAGGGTTTTTGGGCTTGGGTTTCTTATAGTGGCCAAATATACATGGGCCTGGTTGTCCTTCTCTTGGGCTTGGGTTGCTATCTACAAATCGAAGGCATATATCCAACTAGATCTATTCATATGGCCTAAAATAATACTAAGGCAATGAAAATAAATTACAAATGTAATCTAGCCATGTTTCCGGTTATCACAATGCTACCACTGCAACAAGAAGTGGAACCCATCTCATGTGTGCAAGTCCCCTAAGATTCATCTACTTCAAGGAAGTGAGGATGGGATCGAGGATGAAGGTGAGGAGGTATATTATGATTCTAAGGAGCTTGAAGAAACTACTCCTATCATAGTGACAGTAGGTACCCCGAAATATCATTCAATGCATTAATTGGTACCCTGTGTCCTAACACCATGTGATTGTGTGGCAAAATTGGTAATGATATGGTGGTAATCTTAGTGGATTTGGGAAGCATACACAATTTTCTTGATCCACCTATTGTAAGCAAAATTAAATTACCTATGGATGGGGTTGTGAAGCTGAATGTCAAGGTGGCAAATGGTGTTATGGTTCAAAGTGTAGGGAGCTGTACTAGTGTGATGACTAGAATCCAATGTACCCATTTATGACCTTCCTTTTATGTTCTAGCCTTAGCTGGTTGTGATGCATTACTATGAGTACAATGGCTGGAGACATTAAGGCCCATTATGTGGGATTTTTCAACATTGCACATGGAGTTCAGTGGGGGGACAAAATGGTAGGGTTAAAAAGGCTGAAGTTAAAGGAGACCACTTTTGATGGTGGTAAAAGAATGATGTTGAACACTATCAGTAGGGTTAAGGGACTATTATTACAGTTAGCCTCTCAAGATGCACAGGATTCCACACTTGTGTACTGCCCAGAAATTATGCAACTGCTGGAGGAATTTAAACAAGTGTTTGAAGAGCCTGTGTGTCTACCCCCAAAAAGAACTCATGAACATAAAAGGCAGTGGTGAAGGAAGGAACCAGCCCCATTTCTAAAAGACCCTACAGGTACCCATACTACCAAAAGGCAGAAACAAAGAAAATTGTCATGAAGCTCCTAAAAACAGGGGTGATTAGGCCCAGCTCAAGTCCTTTCTCGTCCCATGTTTTATTGGTAAGAAAGGCTGATGAAAGTTGGCGTTTATGCATAGACCATAGGGCCTTAAATCAGAAGAAATTTAAGGATATGTTTCCCATCCCCGTGATTGACGAATTGTTAGATGAGCTACACGAGGCAATAGTGTTTTCAAAGCTGGACTTAAGGTCCGAATATCACCAAATCAGAGTGGTGCATGAAGATGTTCCAAAAACGGCCTTCAAAACACATAAATGTCGCTGCTAGTTTTTTCTAATGCCCGTTGAGCTTACCAACGCCCCTTCAACATTCCAGGGCCTGATGAATACTATTTTTAAACCATGTTTTAGAAGATTTGTATTGGTTTTTTTTACGACATTGTAGCTTACAGCAGCAACATGGAGGATCATGTGGGTCATTTAAAACAGGTCATGGGGACTCAATGTCTGCACAACTTGTATGCTAAGATGTCCAAGTGTCACTTCGGGGTGGCTGAAGTGGATTATTTAGGGCCCATTGTATCAAGTGAAAGGGTAAAGGTGGACCCCAAGAAGATGGCATTAATGGTTGAAAGGCCAGTTCCCACAAACACTAAGGGGATGTTTGGAAATAATTCTCATCTCATCTCATTCAATCTCATTTTCTTCCCAAACATCACTCAAACACAAACATTTTCAAACTAATCATTACAAGTTTTTCAAACTAATCATTACAACTTTCCCAAACTTTCAAACAAAAAACAATTCAACTTTCCCAAACTCATTTACATGGGATGATAAGGCTACCCAGGCATTTCAAGGGCTCAAATCAGCCGTGACAAATTCCCTAGTATTGAAATTGCCTAATATTTTCCAACCCTTTATTAGAACATGATGCAAGTGACCTTAGTATAGGGGTTGTCCTAATGCAGGGTGGGCAGCTTACAACATATCTGAGCAAGGCTTTCAAGGGTAGGTCCCTTGCCCTTTCTACCTATCTAAAGGAGCTACTGGCTCTTGTCACAATTGTGCTAAAATGGTGGCCTAATTTATTGGGTAGGCTTTCATCAATAAAACTGACCAACAGGCTCTAAAGTTTCTACTAGAACAGAAGGTTGGGATTGAAGCCCAAGAGAAATGGGTTACTAAATGATAGGAACCAAGGCGGGCCTTGTCATAAAGATTCTTTGCAAGTTCCAGATGAACCAATTACAAGAACAAGAGCAAAGATGATCAAAGAAGCAATGCAAGGATTGATACAATCCACATGGGACGAGTCAAGCAAGAGCCCAATAGTCAAAATGGGCTTGAAGGATGAAGATCCAATTTTGATTAATTTGATACAAGCTATGGAAGAGGGCAATAATATGACTTAAAGGCCTTGGGCACTTGAAGGATTTCAAATTGTTTAAATCATTTAAATGAATTATTTTATTAGTTTAGAATAATTGGGCTTTATGATGTTTGGCTCACATATGTCTTATTTTTATGAATTAGGATTTTTGAGAATGCCTTGTATTTTGGCCAAGGGTTTATTTGGAAAGTTGCAATTTTAGGAACTAGGGTTTTGAAGAAAGGCACTGTAGCACGGCACTGTTCACGTCCGAATCACTGTAGCACCGCACTGTTCATTGTAGCCGAAACACTGTTCACGCGGCACTATTCATCTAGGGATATTTTTGGAACAAAGGGGTTTTATTTGGGCTAAGGTTTCAATTAGGTTTTCATTAAATACTCTTGTAGCCTCATTTTGAAGATTAGTTTATGAAATTTGATGAATTTATTCATTGTGAGTTGAGTTTGACTCCTCTTGTTCTTAATTGAACTTTTGAACTTATCAAAGGTAAATCACAACATTTGTGGCATTCCTCCTTGTAATCTGGGTTCTTTAGACGAGTCTAGATTTTAATATAATCTAGGTTCTTGAAACGAATTCTCGTCGGGTCTAGATTCTCCATCCATTGACTTGAGTTTGACTTTCTTGGGTGTGTTTTCAAATTGATTGTGGGTTCAAGGGATTCTCTTCCTGCGGGTTCATATCACTAAACTTATAGGCTATGACTTTTGAATTGAGTATAAAAAGGGTAAGGAAAATAAGGTGGCGGATGCCCTTTCTAGAAGGCATGAGCATGATCAAAATCCTAAAGGAATGTTAGTCGTCATAACATTTCCAACTCCAGTTTAGAGAGAAGAGCTCAAAACGAGCTACTCAACCTCACTTGAGCTACAAGAAATACTATCCAAGCTTCGACCAAACAGGAGGCCCCAAAAGGCTTTACACTCCAGCAGAGCTTAATTCTTAAAAGGGGTAGCATTGTAGTAGATCCCCAATCATCATTCAAAAGGAAGGTTCTTCAATTTAACATGAAGATCCACAGGCAAGCATTCGGGGTATCTCAAGACACCTACCAAAGAGTCAAGAATGACTTTTTTTGGAGTGGAATGAAGAGGTACATCAAAATATTAGTTCGTGAATGTGACATCTGCCAGGTCAACAAAAGTGAGATTGTCCTCCCCCCAGGACTCTTCTAACCTCTTCCCATACCAAGGTAGGATTGGGAAGAGATTTTCCTAGATTTTGTTGAGGGGCTATCAATATCACAAGGGGCCAGTGTAATTTAACTTGTGATTGACAGACTGAACAAATATGGCCACTCTATGGCCTTATCCCATCCTTACACAACAGTTGGAGTGGCTCAAATTTTCCTAAAGGATGTGTTTAAGCTACAAGGCCTTCCTAAGGCCATCATCTCATATCGAGACTAAGGGTGGGCAGTGGGGCCCCACAGCTCACACCATCCCAAATCCCCTCCCCTGGTGACCCCCTCCCACCCTCGAATCAAATCTCCCTCTCTCATCTCTATGAAACCCTAGCCTCTCTCTCTCTCTCTCTCTCTCTCTCTCTCTCTCTCCCATTGCATGCCGTCTGCCTATCACTTTCGTCGTCCGATGCCATCTCCATCGGAGTGAAATGTACTTTTTTTCATTTCTTTTTTTGATTTTCCTTGAGTTATGGAGGATGGGATTAAATTGGGGACTTGGAGATGGGATTGTGAATTAATGTGTGTTGTGGAGTGTGGAGATTGGTTTGTTTGTTGATTGTTGATTGTAAAATAAAAATTGTGCATTTGAAATTGCAACTTTAGGGTTTCAAATTGAAAACCTAAACTAGTTTAGGATTTCAATTTGAAACCCTTAATTATGTAAGAGGTTTTAATTTGAGACCCTAAATTAATTTAGATAAATTAAGTTATGGGTATTGAAACCCAATTGAAACGCTAAGTTAATTTAGGGTAAGTATTGAAAAATTAAGTTAGGGGTTTCAATACTCCTAACTTAATTTAGTGTTTCCCTAAATTAATTTAAGGGTGTCAATTTGAAACCCTATTCTGTTTTGGTGTTTCGATGTGAAACCCCGTTCTTTTTTGGGTGGTTGTGCATGGTTTTAATTGTTGCTATGATCTTGCTTCATTTCATATTTTGTGAGTTTTGGGGAATGGATATTCAGTCAAATTTTAGTGCTCTCTCTCCTACCCCTATCGTAACACCTAACGCTTCCCCTACACCTGCCAATAACCTTACGGACCCTACCCTACACCTGCCACTAACCCTACAGACTCTACCGCTGCCCCCTTGGCCCCCAAAAGGAAGAAACTAGTTTCAATAGTTTGGACTCACTTCACCAAACTAGAGGGTGGTGACTCCAATAACCCCCAAGCATAACTGTAACTATTTTGGTAAAGTATATGGATGTCACTATAGGACACATGGTACATTCCAATTAAAAGTCCACTTAGAAGAATACAAAAAGAGTCCAATATTAAAATCTTTACAAGAGATTGAAATTTTAAAAAATGGCAGATGGGAGTAGTGGGGGTGCAACATTAAAAAGGTATGCTAACTATGATCTGGATGAGTATAGTAGACACCTAGCTCATATGGTCATCATGAATGAGCTACCGTTTCAGTTTTTGGAGGGAAAAGGGTTCCAAGCATATTCGAAGTACTTAAAACTTATGTTTAACCTTCCTCTCACCACACAGAACATAAAAAGATTTGTTGAGGGACCAATTGGTGGGTCAAAGAGTTTGCCTCACCACCCCTTGGAACTTATATGTCTTTAATTGTACATTTTATTGATTGTGATTGAAAATTAAACAAGAAATTTTAAAGCTTTCTCAAATTTTTTATCACAAGGGTGGGACGGTTGGGAAGGCCTTGGAGGCCGCAATAAATGAGTGTGGGTTAGCACTGGTTGTGACAGTTACAGTTGACAATACCTCGTCTAACGATGTCATATTAAGGCATCTTAAGACTTATCTTAGAGAGGCAAATAAGACAATCTTGGGTGTGAGTGTCTGCATGTGAGATTTGCTTCACATATTCTAAATTTAATTATCAGTGATGGTTTGAAAGATCTTGATGACTCGGTTTCACTTGTTAGAACTACTGTGAAATTTGTGAAATCTTCGTCTACGAGATTGGAGAAATTCAAGGTTTCTGTGAGGGCTGCTGATAAGTGCTATTTTTATGTGATTTTTATCACTGTTTTATTTATGAAAAGTGTCATTTTCCTTCCAATACTATTGATTTTATTTAATTTCTACATATTTTTATTTATTTGCTTGGTTCTTGAAGGAATGAGAAAATTTAGTGCAAAAAGAGAGCATTTTGGTACAAAAGAAGAGATTACGGATCCAGATCGATGAGAGGCAGTGTAACACCCCAGTTTTTACTTGCTTTTTATTGAAGGGCTTTTTAATTTGATATTTTTTTTGAGCCGTTTAATTTAATTTAAACGTGTTTAAGAGAGATTAGTTTAATGTGCTTTTATGATTTTAATTGGTGTTCTACGATTTAATTTCTTTTTATTTTAAAGTATGTTTATTATTGGAGTTTAATATTTTATTTAATTAGTTTTGAGTTTATTTTGTTTTATTTAATTTGCTGTTTTAAAAATAGTGTTTTTTAGGATCAATTGTGACTCGAAAATGGTGAGGATTGGACCTTATTTCTTTTCCCCCATCTTTTCTTTTCCTCTTTCCTTTTTCTCTTCCTTTTCTTTTCTTTTCTTTTCTCTTTTCTTCTTCTTCCCCGTCGGTTTCGCCCAGCCCGTTTCACTCTCTCTCTCTCCTCTCCCACGTGTTTTCGGTCTTCAGCTGCCGGCGCTGCCTCCGGCCGGCTGTGGTCGACACTGCCGGCACCACCAGCTTCCCCACCTGCCGGCGAGCCACCCCTCCAAATCCCAGCCCACGCCGCGCTGTCGTTAGCCTCCGAGAGCCGTGCGAAGCTGTGAGCTTCCTCCTCCCATTCCGCCGCCGTCCGGCCACTATTGGCCACCAAATTTCTACTACTTCTTCACTGGCCCAATACCAAGCTTTTCCACCCAAACCCAGCCCCGATCCATCGCCGGAGCCGCCCGTGCGAACTCCACTTCCGATTTGGAATTCTCGGCCGTAAACCACCCATTTCCGCCGCCATTCACTGCCAACCACCACTACCATTAGCTTCACCGACCTCATTAGGCCCTACCCTATCAATTTCAAGTCTTCGTTTGACTCCGTGTAAATTTAGGTTTACAGTGTATTCGGCCACAGTGTTTTTACACTGTGGAGTTGCTGTTTTGGTGCTTCCAGTTCCTCCGTGATCCTCCTAAAATTATTTCGAAGCGCTGTAAGTATTTCTCCAAAAGACTTTTAAGACTTTAATATATTTTTACACTAACTTGTTTTATAAACTGTGAATTGGTTATCTGGTTGTGCTGATAACTGTTGGTTGTTGGTATCTGTTGTTTTCATGGCATTGTGCACGCATGCGTGGGTGTGTGTGTGTTTTGAGGAACAATATTTAAGACTTTTCGGGTGCGTGTGTATCACCCCCAAGCCGAGATGAGATATTATCTCGGTGGAGCTCCTCTGGACACTCGGGAGCGGAATATACTGAATGTCGTCCCCTGGGGCTTTTGCCCGGGACTTGGACGGGATGGTAGCACTCTCGATCCAACTCCGTGACTCCTCGGGTTGGCGGGGGTCAGAGGATGCCTGGCTATGTAAGTTGTGGGCGGGGAACTGGGCATCACTCATGTATCACTTGCACGGTCGTTACCCGTGGGGTGAAGATGGGAAGCCAGAGTATGTGGATGGTCCCTAGGGGAGGCCATGGTGCATACGGTTAAAATTAGAATTAATGGAATTATTCCTGGTTTTAGTTTTGTGCCAAATGGTGTTTTTGGTGTGAGTGGAAAAATTGTGTTTTTTGAGAAATTGTGTTTTCTCGGGTTTTTACGCTTGGGTCATCATGAGCATGCATAGCGTTGGTTGTTTAAATATATTTATGGTCTTTGAGCTTTTTGGGTTTTACTTACCTGCGGTTCCATTTTTGTGGGACTGTAGATTTTGATGCAGGTTTTGATGAGGCTAAGCCCGAGGATGCGGCTCCGCTTGAGGAATAGGGACATGGGCTATATTTGTGTTTGAAGATTATTGCTGCTTTTGCTTATTGTATTTTATTTGATTTGATGTTGTTTTGTAAACAAAATTGTATTATGTTGACATGTGGATTTTCAGTACTCTGATATTGTATTAAATTCTGGTACTTAGTTATTTGACTTAACCCTTCCGTTGTGTATTTTATTGTACACGTGTTGGATTGCACACACTCAGCACATGTCGATGGGGTGCGTGACCGTGTTGTCATCATCCCGGGTGTCTCGATTTCCGTGTGTGTCCGTACATGGAAGCTGGGGGCGCCACAGGCAGCGATATCTGAAGAGAACTGAAGACTTAGCAACAAGGCTCTAGGCGATTAGATTTGGACGACTAGTCTAAAAGTCCAACTTAAAAAACCAACCTAAACGAAATCGTGGGCAACAACTAGAAAAGGCAAGATGAATCTTTCACCCTTGTCGGGAGCCTTTCCACTCGGTAGGCGAGGAGAGAGCCATGTGTTCACTGTGACCTCCATGCCCGTTCAATTGTGACTTCCACGCCAGTTATATTTAGCACACACGTCATCTACACGGTGGGATAATTCCTCCCAACCGGGATCAATCTACTGTTGACCACCAAATCCGAGTTTCGCAATGAATCTATTTGGTGACCAAATCCTCTCGAATTAAGCAATTCAAGTCGCATATCACTAAATCTTCCAATTTAGATAATCTCGTTCTTCTTGGGGTAATTCCTTTTATGTTAACATCTATCTTTAGAAATTATTTTCTAGATCCTTAGGTGAGATTGTAACCGCAGTTATCTTGTTTCCATATTTGAATTTCAATTCAACATCTATTTAATCCCAACTTGTGGGATGAATAGGGAGTGTTTGGTTTTTGAGTTTTTGAGTCTAAGGTCAGAGTTCCAATTTATCCTTTGAGTGTTCTTTCGAGAAGGCAGATCTGGGAGAGCAGAGGCGAGAGCCAAATGTTTCATCAATCGACTTCAACAAAGACCACAAGTTTTATTCCTTTTACTTTTAATTTCATTATGAACTAATTTTATTTTCTAGAGCTTTGATGTAGCCTAGCATTGAACACACAGTTTATATTCCAAGTTATTTTATTTTTCAATATGTCCATGATTGAGTGTTTATTCTTTATTCTTAATGCTTACAATTTTCTAGCTGACTATTGTTCGATATTTTGAATTGCAATGAGACCGAGAGATAATTTGTAATTAAAGCTCTAGGATTAAACACCATTAGTTGAGCGAAAGCAAAGATGCTTTATCGCAACTAGTGTGATTTTCAAGAAAAATTCAAAGAACTTAATGAGTCTCCAATTAATTAAATTCACATAGAGATATGGAATTATTAGTTGGAGATATTTTTGGTATTGTTCAAGAGAAAATATTGAATAGTTAAGGAATTTTTATCATCAGCTTGGGATAATTGAAATTCTATAACAACAAAAAATAAATTGTGTGGGATTTGCTAGGTGAAATCAAATGCTCTAGATCTATTTTTATTATCTTTAAAATATTAATTTTAATGCTATTGTATTTAGTTTAATTTAGATAATCCATCTTCAAATTTTGATTTTTCCAAATAGTAATCAATTTAGTCAATTTCAATACTTAATTAGCATAATTATTCCCTGTGGCTTCGATAATCATTTTCTTTAAAACACTTTACTACTTGTTACAATTCTATGTACTTGCATATATATTTTTATGCGAACAACTATGGGTATAACATCCTAGAAGAGCCTTAGTCACGATGTTCCTACAAGATGAAACTCAACCTTCTTATGTTGAAGGTGGCCCAAGAATATAAGTCGGCCTTTGCGTTACTGGGTGATGAAGACATTCAATATGTCAAATAATTTGATAAATAAAAGGGATTAGCAAGCCTACTGATGATGATTGGGAGGTTGTTGATACTTTTGTAGACTTTTTGAGGCTTTTTTACAAGGTCACAACTAGGCTATTTGTAAGGTGAAAGAATGATTGGATGACATGTATGCAAGTGACCATATTAGGATGTGGAAGATGGCATTGATGATGAGGGTTAAGTATGACAAATATTCTAGAGATTTGAGTAGGGTGAATATTTTGTTATATGTGGTTGTTGCTCTTGACCTCCAATACAAGATTGATGGCATAGTATATGGCTTGGGATTGGTACATGGGAACTCATGGGCACAACATATTGCAGCAAGGGTTAGGGAAACCTTTGCTAGATTGTTTGATTAGTTTATTGTGTTCAGGGTGGTAATATTCCAACACCTACACCTACCCCCTGCCTCCTCGAGAAGTTGGGGTTGGGAAAAGGTGTAGGTTGGAGTGGGGTGAAGGGTTGGAACAAAACCTCCAAGTTCATCATCTTGCAGAGGCTTAGTCGGAGGTAGATAGATACTTGGTAGCGGATCTTTACCCATTTACATGAGGCTTTGATATATTATCTTGGTGGAAGACCAATTCCGTGAAGTATCTCGTAATTGGAGTGATAGCTCGTAGTATTTTGGTCATCCCTATAAGCACCGTAGCCTCAGAGTCGGCCTTTAGCGTAGGAGAGCTCATATTGGATCCATTCCGGAGTTCATTGTCTGCTACCACTGTGGAGGCATTGATTTGCACGTAGAATTGGATCAACGAGACCTTCTTTCATGTTTCGAATGTTCTTAACTTTGAGGAGGCCGACGAGGAGAAGGGTAGTGATCAACCTGGATCTGGTAATCGTGGATTTCATTTTGTTATTTTAATTTATTTATATTCATTTCACTGGTATTAATTTCAAACTTAATTATTGTAGTGATACATGAGACGACGTCTACCTCTGCTACAATATGACTTCGTGTCTATTGGACCCCCATGCGAGGGCAGGAAGGGGCTACGATCTGGTAATCGTAGATTTCATTCTATTTTGATGTTTGCATGAAATTATCCTTGTTTATATGTTTTAATATTTTCAAGCTATGATATGAGATGCATGCTATGGAATGAGCTATGTTATTCAGCTTTTACATGTTGCATGAACAAGATTAATGTTTCATCATGAGTCCATGTTACATGTCTCATGCATTTGGGTCCATGTTTTAATAAGAAAGAGTAAAAGATGTTTTATAACGACCCCAAATGTTAGGACGGGGAAATGCCTTAATGGAACTCCGTGTCCACTCTGGAGTGTCTAAAGTCGAGTGGAAACCCCTGGGTCGACGAAGTACAGTCGACAGACCTCGAATGGTTCCTATGGAAGGATACCAGAGTGGGGTTGCACCTAAAACTAGTGGGTGTGTATTATAGTGAAGGCGAAATATGCGAATTGCCGTAAAGAATATGTTATGTTTATGACGTAGTCACCTCGATCAAGTGGATCGCTGGTTGATTTGGTAACTAGCGGGGAACACATGGTGGTTAGAGAAGCTGTGAGGTATCCATATATGAGAATGATATGATATGAACAAGACATTTGAGCTCTATGATACGATATGATATGATACGATATGATATGATAAGCTATGATGTGGAATGACATGATATGTTATGCCATGAAATGCTATGATATGATATGAAAGAAATGATAAGGAATTATGAGACTTGTTCTCAATATGATATGTTATGACATGATATGAATTGGCATGATATGTTATGATATGAACAAGAACATGAGCTTAAATGATATGACTTGTTCTCATTATGGTAGTTTCCACTACCATTTCTCACCCAGAATGGTAGAAATTGTAACAGGTACCCCAGATTCCCAAGAATGATGAACCTAAACGGTTCCTTGATAGAGGACGAGTATACTGTATAGGCTCGTTATGACTATACTGCAGATGCATTGAAACACACAGCCTCGCTTCTCAGGAAAATTTTAGCTAGAATTAGTGAGACTGAGATCAATGTCTACTTTTCTTGAGCTAGCCTCGAAGGCCTCGACTGACGCAAAGGCATAAGTGTAAGACTTAGGATTGTTACCACTCGAGCCTCAGAAATCCCATGGGGTCTTTTGGTGTCTAACTCCTAATGGGACAGTAGTGATGAGGAGAATAGGAACCTAAGATATTTTATAGGAAAACTTATGACTCATGGTTTCACTTTTTGAGGAACGATATTTGATGGATCCCGTATTTTGGGAATGGTTTAAAATACACTATCTTATTTTGGAGTCTTTTGGAAAAACAAACTCTTTTTAAAGTGCTTATGCTATATGAAAGCTTTGGGATATTTGCACTTATTGGTACCATGTGTCTTATCATTTTGCCACCGTGCTTAAGTAAGATAGAAAAGAATTTTTTTTCCGCTGCGATTATTATTGCATAATGCTATATGCTAGGTGCATTGCATCTTAACCGTCATGTACGAGGAGTATGTAGCCTTGTATTACATGTCTTGACGCAATAGGGATATAGCAAAGGCTCTTTCTTGACATTGCACATAGGTGCTTGGGTGGTCTCTATAGTTTTGATTTGCTGCCTTGGTTTACGTGAAGGTGGTTGAGGAGGAACCAAGGTGTGGGAATAGAGGGAGGCAGCGGTTGGGTGGAATCATCCTATGGAAGTTGCGGCTGTGATGCGAAAATCCTAAGCCAAGATACTAAGGCTACGTTTGGATGTTGAGTTGAGTTGTAAATAATAATATTTTGTGGATCCCATTGAGATGGGTTTAACTTTTTTAGATTGAGATAAATTTTTTAACTTTTTAGGTTGAAATGTATAAAGTAGGTTGAGATGTATTTAACTTTTTTTATGAAAAATTAAAAAAAAAAATAGTAGATCTTATCAATGATTGGTTTGAGATGAGTTGAGTTTGGTTCAACAACTAAGTAGTGAAGTGGTTAGTGCATTTATAGCACATGGGTTGGGCCTTCCACGTGGAGTGAGTCCATTTTTGTTGGCTTGGCCTAGGGGTCCTAGGGTTATCTCTTTGGGTCTATTTTGTGGACCTATTACCCCCCCCCCTCCTTTGGGCTTAGAAAATGGGTTGGACTATTTAGGATTCATTTAGATAGTGAAATGAGAGGGTTTTAGATGAATTGAATAAAATATTGTTAAAATATTATTTTTATTGTTTTGAGATTTGAAAAAGTTGAATTGTTTATTATATTTTATATGAAAATTTGAAAAAGTTGAAATGATGAGATGAGATAGGTTGAGAATATTTACGTATCCAAACGATGCCTTATGGGTCTAATCTAATTTTAGGGTTTGCATATAATTTCATGGCCATGTATTTAACAAATCCCAATGGGCCAGGTCTTGGGCCCAAAGTAAACCCAACTCATCCAATAAATATTTTGGACTTTTAAATAAATTAGTGGGCTTAACACCAATCATATTGGGGTCCATTTTGTCCATAAAATATTAAATGAGTCTAATAAAAATCATTAATCCACATAATAACCTGTAAGTATGTAGACTATTCAAAATTATCCAATAAAGTCAATTGGGCTTCCCAAAATATCAGCCCATTAATACTATCTAAAATCATCCACTAAACCTTAATGAGTCTTAAAATAAACTCTTGGGCCCTTGGCCAAGGGCTTCTCCAATATTCCCCATTAAACTTAATTTAGATCCAATAAAATTATGCATAATCCGACCTTCGTATATTGAACTGGATCATCACAATTTCTCTCCCAACTCTAGGGGATCTCAATCTGTTCCAATGTATCAGTTATATCGCATAAACCAGATCTTTTTTTTTTTTTTTTTAAATCCTATATTTCACACCCCTTTCTCTTTCAAAATCCGATACATTTCATTTGTTATCCCCTTACTCTCCTTTGTCTCTATAACAATTATGAGAAACTTCAAAAACTTTGCTCAAAGTGAAGAGAAAAAAAAAAAACTAAATTTTTATACAGCGTCAAAAGTAAAAATGCACAAGTTGAGAGAATTAAAAAAAATTATTACAAAAACTAAAAGACACTCGTTTTTAGTAAAATTCATAATTTATTTTTCATTTGAGAATCTTACTTTTGAATAAACAAGTACTTTAATTGGATGCGTTATTTTTGCTTTATAAGTTCTATAAATCTAGATCCTAACTTTAGTCGAGTTGTAAAATTTCGGTCCAGTCTCCGAATTTTCTATATAAATTTTTATTAATATTTTATAATTTCTTTAAGTAGTTATATAAATTAAAATAAGTAATTATGTAATTTTCTTCTGACCAATTATAAAATTTTCTTCTAATCTAATCATTTACGCTTAGATTATATAAAACATTGAAGGTTACAAAATTTAAAATATGGTATTAACCATTAATTATTGATAATACACATACTATTAACTTTATTAATTTATTACACTTATTAAAATACTTAATTAGTTAAGTATATGCTTAGTTAGACAACTTAGATTAAATCATTCACATAATTACTATTTATTAATCATTTTATACAATATTTTTTGCTAATACTTGAAAAGAAAATTTGAACCGAATTACCCCGATAAGACCAACCAGACCAAATCAAATTAGTCACATCCAATCCAAAGGTAGGTCAATATGGTCCCCGGGCCCTAGCACCTCCCCCCTAGGCAGGTTCCCCCGTTCGGATGCCGGGGTGCGGTTTAGCCATGCAAACTGTCCGAATTTTACAATCACTTCACCGAATCTACAGATCTATCCCTAAAATCCACATATTCATAATCAGATGACAAATATACAAACAGATCCAAAAAATATCATAAAAAGATCACAATGACGAAAGCAGAAAGACAACGTGGCCGTTGTTCTGTGCAAAGAACAAAACCACAATTAGTTGTGGGTCTCTTCACAAACCCATTGCCATTCGTGGCCTCAGATCCACACCACGCCATGGCCCGTGGGTCTTACAAGCTTCAAAAAGAAAAAGTTGAGAAGAGAAGAGGAAGAAGAAAAAGAGGCAGAGGAGGAGATGTTCTGCCTAAATATCATCCTAAAAAAAATTGCAACGACGCAAGTGACAAGTTCACAGCATGGCCATGGGTTTGAGCAAAGAACCATGGTCACAACTGGCCATGGGTCTCTTTAAAGCCATGGCCGTTCGTGGCCTCAAACCCACACCATGCCATTGCCCATGGGTGTCTCATACCTTCAAGAAGAAAAAGTAGATAGAAGAGAAGAGGAAGAAGAAGAGGCAGAGAAGACGTTCTGCCTACTACAGGGTTGGGGTGATGATGGAAAAGGAGATGAAGAACAAAAAGAGAGAGAAAGGGGAGGTAGAAGTCAAACCACATAAGTAGAGAGTGATAGAAAGTGCCACAATTATAAAGTGGGATGAAAGTGGGATAGGAATATAGTTTATGGCAATGCTCATCAACTAGACATCTCTATTCTCTAATTCTACAATATCTTAGCACTTACCAGCTTTCATGCCATTCTAACTTGAATTCATATCATTGAAAGAGATACAAAACTACAAAAGGAAACTATACAAGGTGATAAAGGAATCTAGCTAAATGGAAAAAGCATGGCTGATATTTTACAGTATTACAAGAATGGAAATTAATATCACAAACCTAAGGGCTGAGAGCCAAAATACATGGCTTAAAAAAGCGGAAACCCGCCATAACGCCAATCAAGCTTGGTCCCCAAAAATGTTCACAGGTCCAATGCTGCTTTGTGTATGTAAAGATTGGCTAGTTCCAGAATTCAGGTTAAAACTGTGCCTCCGTAGCCTCTCCCTTCTCAGACCTTCATGGCATGGAGCAAAGAATTCGTGCTGGAGAGCTTCCTCTGCGCCAATCCTCACTCGAGGGTTCACCGCTAAACACTTATCCACAAGATCAAAAAGGGATTTTGGGATTTCCTCCAGAAATTCTGGTCTTTTTGTGTTTGTTTCACACCAGTCTGGCAGCTTTACGGATGGCAAACATTGTGTACTATAGAGATCCTGCGTCAAAATGATCCTATTCAATACAAGGTATCTTCAAATTAATATATAACTGACCAAATGGCTATTATGAATGATGAATACCACTGGGAATGAGGATTCACGGTTGTGTAGCTTAGCAACTTCCCATAATTCTTCACTGCCCCTCAACTTTGCTATGTCTTTTATGTTCCTGAAAATAGCAGTAGCTCTATGGTTGGCCAAATGGATTATGAAGAAGAAATACCAAAAACACAAAAAGCCTTCCGAACAATGATTCTTACTGTTCAGGATCACCAAAAAAAGGCATTCTTCCAATAATCAGGTACAGTAAGGTGACCCCAGCAGACCAGATATCAAGCTTGGGGCCTTGATGTAAAGACTTGAACAATACCTGCATTGATCACTAAAAACGTCAGCTCAACCTTTCCAGTTGAAAACAACAATTGAGGAAACAACAGGGTTTATATTTGAGAAACTAGACAATTTTAATGATACAAGAGCTTGAAGCTCAATCAACTAGCATCTTAATGTTCAAGTCCAGGCAGCATGATGCTGCAACAGGACAGACCGTTTATAAAGCAAATTAATCAGTTATTAAGGTTCATTTATATTTTTTCACCTCAGGAGCCCGAAAGCCTTTGGTTCCAACACAAGGGCCTTCTCGCTTCTGCTTTCCATCCCCTAATAACAAATGAAACAGAATCAATGGGAAGAATACAGCTTGTTCAGTCCAGTGTCCCAATACTGCAAGAAACACACCTTTTTTCTTTGTTGAGCCAGCACCAGTAACATCAATTACAGTTGAATGCAGGGCCATAGGAGTAATATATACAAGCTTGCTATCCACTTCTCTAGGAGAGGCAGAAACTCTCTTTCTCATAGGAGCTGGAACACTTTTTGCCTCACAATTTGGGCTTTGCATTGCCTCCTGCAACAGGCTGATGAGCTCCTTCCTACCTTGGCATGGCATAGGTTCCCTCCACCTTTCTGCTGGAGGAGTCCTGGTGCTTGTCACATCCTTGGCTGAGGTTATGCCTGACCCATCTGCTTCTTGACTTTTGATTGCATTCCAACTACCCAAGTCATTATAAACCTTTGCTTGCCCATACACCTTTCTTTTCAGATCCTTTGGATCTAAAGTTGACTTTGAATCTCTTGTTCTCTCCAGATTGACTGCTTGTGAAGTTTTAGCAGTTGGGAACTTCCCACTTTTGGTTGGAGAAACAGATTTGGAATTGGGAACCATAACATGATTGATTCTAACATCTCGTCCCATCCTTGACTTGCCTATAAAAGTATATAGATGAACAGAAAGTTTGAATTCTCTGATCATGTGAAAGTAGACCAGAAGGCATCAGATGAAACAATTATATATATAGCATATACTTTTTGGGGTGGTATCAATGGGTATGAGTGGGGCGGGTATAGGGTTTAGAAAGCACTTAGTTATTTTCCTTATCTTTTTCTGTCAGACTAGCTGTTGTGAATTAATTAGAACTAAAACTGGACACATTACACAATCAGGAGGTCATTACAAGAAATTCGTGATACAGTAGATTAAAACACAAAATGGAGTGAAAGAAGGGCTTACTGGTGTTCCCATACTTGTAATGCAAATCCTATAAAAAAACAGTAAAGAAACACAATCATGAACCAATAAGATTAAATTATATTGGAGAATTGAGGAAATATCGGTAAAAAAACTAGACAGGAACACTAGTATAACAGGAAAACTGTAACTAACCATGGCAAGGTTAAAATCAATAAGATAACCTTTATTGGCCTTGCGAGAGTAAAGGAAATTGCCAGGTTTAACATCTCTATGAACTATTCCCTGAGTAGAAAAAACAAAACCCTGAACGTGTAAGAAGTAAGTGAATCCATGCAAAACATACATGTAAACTATATTTACCTGCTTGTGGAGACTTGCAAGCGCTCTAAACATGCAATAGCCATACCACCGGAGCTGAAATACATCTATTTCTTTCTTTAACACCTGAAAATAGGGCACAGTCATCATCAAACACAACAAACAAAAGAAAAATGGAAAAGAATAGATAAGAGCATCCAATAAATTACCTCAGGCCTATCATGCTCAACATGCTCTAGAACAAAGCAATCAAAATTTCCATTCTTGAAACAACCCTCGTATTTTATAACAAAGTTTTTACCCCTGAATTAAAATTATTCATTTGCAGATCAGATCACAAGTTCTTGGCTTCAGAACACAATGCAGTAATCTAAGTGAACTTAAATGAAATCCTTACCCAAATCGCTCCAGCATCTTCAGTTCATTGCTAACATGGTGCCTATGAGCATTGGCATGAGGGCCTGCAGATCCATTAGAATAAAACTGTATCAATACATGGGCATGTTTGGGTAATGAGATGAGATGAGATGAGAATTACGTGAATAGTA
Source organism: Pterocarya stenoptera (assembly GCA_003123785.1). Classification (NCBI taxonomy): domain Eukaryota; kingdom Viridiplantae; phylum Streptophyta; class Magnoliopsida; order Fagales; family Juglandaceae; genus Pterocarya; species Pterocarya stenoptera. The sequence continues at coordinate 149,575 of QEOT01001094.1, read as the reverse complement.
GTGAAATGATTTGAGTTAGGTTGTTTTATTGGGCTTTGGGAAAGGAGAAAGAAAAAGTTAAATAAAAATATTATAAAGTTAAAAAATTGTTTGAATATAATTTTTTAATATTATTTTTGTTTTGAAACTTGAAAAAGTTGTATTGTTTTTTGTGTTTTGTTTGGAACTTTGGGAAAGTTGTAATGAGATGAAAAAGTTGAAAATTTGAAATTGAAAAATATTTTGTTTGGGGGAACAAATTATGAGAAGTTTTGAGATGAGATGAGAATTCTCTAACTTCCCAAACAACTCCTATTCTTCATCAAGTATCTCGCACTTTTAGTACCCCACTATTCCTCCAGAACACAAAATGTAGTGGAATTTTTGTGATGTCATTGGCTACACCATGCAGATTTGGGGTTGAGTGCTGGGTGCAAATACGCATCTAGGTGTCAAACTCCTGGTTTGGACCCAGGGATATGGCTAAAGATCTAACTATACATTAAGTTCAATATGAGGCAAAAATGAGGTACATATGCGTCTTAGGATGTCCAGCATTCCACCTCACTCAAACAGAACTACTTAGTAACAAAGAACTAAATTAAAGAGCATATTTGATGCATCTCTTATACTTAAATCCAACTCATATCATGTCCAACAAATGTATTAGCCATTCTTTATTGTCCATGTAAAACAGCCTCTTTTAGACATGATTATGGCATGGAAGCTAATGTATGAGAAAATGAAATCAGCAGAAACAAATAATTTATATTAACACAACAATAAAGAGTTAAGATCACATGTCCAAGAGTGACCACTCCCCACATTATTAAAACCTCACTTATGGCGGAGGAAAACCATGGTTACAAGCCCAGCCAAAAACCCACATTATTCCCAAAAGAAACCAAAAAACAACCAATGCAACCCATCACCCAAAAAGCAAAAAAAAAACACAATCCTCTCATATCCTAAGACTCGGCAAACCTATAACGTCTAAACGAAGTAAACCTCTAGCACGACGAGGCCACTCACAAGAGTTCAAAAAAATACAATCAGACCCCTCCTCACCTTGTCTAGCTAAAAAATCTGCAACTCTATTTCCCTCCCGAAATTGATGAGAGATCAAATAATTAGTACCAGCCAGCTCCTGCAAAATCTCCTCCCAATAATCCCACAAGTACCACACCGTGCACTTCTTCTCTCTAAGCCAATTGACCACCAAAGTAAAATCACTTTCAATAATCAAGTTGACGAATCCCAACTCTTTACAAAGAGTTAGGCCACCCAAGAGAGCCTGTAATTCCGCTCCATTATTGGTACCGAATCCATAGTTAGTAGAAAAGGCCGCCAAAAACCTGCCTCTATCATCCCTAATAACCCCACCTTCTCCACAACTACCTGGGTTACCCCTACATGATCCATCAACATTTAACTTCACCCATCCTTCTCTTGATTTACTCCATGATATAAGCTTTGGTCTCCTTGGAATCACCTCTCTAACCGGTATGCTCAACTCAAATAATATCTTACGGTCAAAGCTAGATAAAGCCTTGACTTTCAGCAACTTGGACGAGAAGACCAGCAGCCAATATTTGATAGAAGACCAGATTACCTCCACCGAGTCATACCTCCCCTGCATGCAAGCATCACACCTCCACTTCCAGAGTCTCCAAGAAATCAGTGTAGGCATAATCCCAATTAGAACTCCACATTGTGTCGACTTCCTAGCACAAATAAACCATACTCTACATCTCGCCCACCACTCATCAAAAGCCATGCAAGGAACGCCCAGAAGACATGATGCACGACGCCAAACTGCAGACGCCACTGTACCCCTGCACAAAACATGATCCCGATTCTCCACCCATCCTCTGGAACAGCAGACACATTTTGAAGCCAAAGATACACCCACCGACTGCACCCCCTCTTCAACAGGTAAACAATTAAATCTAGCCTTCCACATGCATATTGACATTTCTTTTGGAATTAAATTGAACCAAATCCAGTCCAATCCCTCCCAAGCCGTTTTGGTCGTAAACTGTCCATCCACACAAGGATGCCAAACTCGTATATCACATCCCTCTCTTCGCCCAGGAATTTCCTTTAGAATGTCATTCCCCACATCCAATGTCACTAGCGAACCCAGGAACTCCCTATCCCATTGCCCATCCACCCAACACTCTTTCACCTCCAACTTGGGCTGCCTAACAACAGGCACCTCTGCCACAAGCACTCCCCTTGCTAACCATCGTTCAAACCAAAAAAGAAACAGCTCCTTCCCTAACTTTTACCGACATATTATTCATCACCTCCGGCATTACACTGCAAATAGATTTCCACAACATGGATCCGAATTCCTGCTATTTATTTCCAAGAACTGCTTTCCTTTCAAATACTTTGCCTTAAAAAATCTAGTCCACAAATTATCCAGTGAAAGTAAACGCCACGCAAACTTCATATGCAAAGCCTTTTGCACCTCCACAAAGTCACAAACCCCAATCCCCCCTTCCATCGTTGGCTTGCACAGTTTGGACCAGGACCTCCATTTCGTCCTATTCCTACCATGTTCTTCCCCCCAAAAAAAGGAAGAAAGAATGGAGTTTACCTTTTTCAAGACTAGCTTTGGCATCTGTAAAACTGCAAGCAAATAAATGGGTAAACTTGATAGAACATGTTTAATAAGAACTAAACGCCCACCCTGAGAGAGTAACTTAATTTTCCACCCCGCCACTTTTTGCTATAGCTTCATGATTAAAGGCTCAACTATTCTTGCCTTCATTCTACCCACAACCAACGGTGCACCCAGATAGCAAGTAGGAAAAGTTCCTTCCACAAAACCTGTGTGTTGCAAGAGAGACAGCCTCCTTGCCCCTGAACATTTATCCGAAAAAAATAAAGCCGACTTCTCTTTATTCATTTTTTGCCCTGACCACATCTCATATTTTTTTAAGGTCTCAAGAAGCACCCTTAAAGACTTTTTCTCACCATTTGTAAAAATCAATAAGTCATCCGCATATAACAAATGGGAGATTAATGGAGCCCCCCGAGGATGTGAGAAACTCCCAATGGTACCCTACTGGAATTCCCTCTTCAATAGCCGAGATAGGACTTTTCCATAATTATAAACAAATATGGCGATAAAGGATCCCCTTGTCGCAAACCTCGCTTGGGCCGAAAAAACCCTTATAGGTCCCATTCATCATGATAGAGAACCACGGGGATTGAATGCAAAACTTTATCAAATCACAATTTTTCAGAGAAGCCAAAGCTCTTCAAAACTGCTAGCAAAAAGCTCCAATCTACCCGATCATAGGCCTTTGCCATGTCAATTTTCAACAATTCCCACCCAAAGCCTTCTTATTGATCGCTTTAACCATCTCCTGAGCCAAAGTGATATTTTTAAAAATGCTTCTCCCTAGAACGAAAGTACCTTGTTCCTGAGAAATAAGCCTATGGAGAATCGACGTCATCTGCCTGACTAAGATTTTTGAAAAAATCTTATACGCCACGGAACATAAACTAATAGGCCGAAACTTATCAAAAGACTTTGGATCCTGCACTTTAGGGATTAGCACAATAAAAGATGAATAAAATCTGGGTAAAGCCTACCCAGAAAAGAAATCACCCGTAGCCGCAACGACATCCTCCTGTACAATATCCCAACAAGATAAATAGAAGGCTGAACCGAACCCATCAGGTCCCGGACTACTCGATCTTAGAATGGAAGTCAGGGCCACCCAGACCTCCTCTACAAAAGGCCTTCGACAAAGAGCCTCAATCTCAGCCTCTGAAACCTCCTCACTAATTAAATCCGACAGATCAACCGGGACATCCACACGTCCCTCACCCAAAAAATCCTGGAAATGTCGAGTAGCACCCAAGTGGACCTCCTCCGGCGAAAGAAAAGCCATCCCGTCCCTAAGTGTAATCGAAGATATGACTGTCTTACGCTTCCTTATGTTGGCGACAGCATGAAAATATTTAGAATTCTAATCCCCCTCTTCCAACCATTTCTACTTGGCCATCTGTGCCAACCTAGCCTCTTCATTTTGTTCCTAGAAGGCCAATTCAGCCTTAGAAACCAAGAAATCCATCTCCACATCAGGATCATAATCCCCTGCAACTGGGCTTCTGCGCAATACGGCTCTCCAGATCCACGATGGTATTACCAACATGACCAAAAACATTTTTATTCCACATACGCAGCACTACCTTTAATTTTTTTAGCTTTGCTGCAAGCCTCCACAAGCCTTCTCCTACCACCAGCTCCTGCCAAACCGCAGCAACACAATCCTGAATAAAAGAATGATTAGTCCACATGTTTTGAAATCTGAAAGGTGCCGGGCCATATCTCTCATCTTTCATCGACCCCTTGATGATCATAGGACAGTGGTCCGAAGTCTTCTGGTCAACATACTCCATGGACACTGCCGAAAACTCACGCAAAAATCTATCATTCATCACTGCCCGATCTAGTAGAGCCCAGCTACGTGCACAACCAGACTGGCCATTACACCAAGATAGCCTATTCCCCTTGACCGGCAGCTCTAGAAGACGACACGAGTTCAAGCATTGATTAAAATCCTCCATGGCCACCAGAGGCCTCGGATTACCCCCTCTTCGTTCATTATCCTCACGTATAACGTTGAAATCACCTGCTACCAACCATGGCAGGTCACTATCATGACATACCAGCGACTGCCAAAGGTCCCGCCTCTCTAGATAGGAACATTTAGCATATATGAAAGTCAACAACATCTTACGTTCTGCAACCTGAAAGCAACCTGTCAAAAGCTGATCCGACATATCTATAATGTTTACCTTAAACTCCCCCTACCATAGAAGCCATACCTTCCCTCCAACAGCCTCATTTGAACAAAAATGCTGAAAACCCAAGTAACTAGCAAGTCCTGGCAACTTTTCCTTCCTTGCAAATGGTTCCATTATAGCAACAATATATACTTTCCACTTATTCACTAACCTCCGCAAGCGTCTCTGTGACGAACGTAAGCCACGGACGTTCCATACAAAGACTGTGTCAATCATTTAACAATTATGGAGGTCCTAGACTGCACACGTTGAGACTGCCTCAACCCCCTTTGACTTGCATTCCCCGTCCCTTTATTCGCAGTCCTTCCCAAACCATTTTCCAAGTTAGACTCGTACCCCTTCTCAACTGCAAGGTGCGCAAGAGATTCCTCCTCATCACACTCCAAAACATGACCATCTCTACTCTCAGCTTCAGGTTCTACACCTTTCTCATCTCTATCTATGGCATCCGCCAGAAACCTGGAAGATCCTCCACTCTCCCAGCCCTGCGATTTCCCTCATCCATCAAAATGAAATCCACTATAGGGGAAGCTTGCCCACTAAACCTCCTCAGCCTTTGCTTGTCTTCCATCACTTTATTGTTACTGAGACTCCCCGTAACAACCAACCTGTTATCTTCCTTCAAACCCACAGCCAAACCACTCTCCTCACCTCCTTCAGACGTCAACAACAAAGTATCTTGGGCCCTTTGAGCCAAAACTGACTTGTCACACACCTCCACCTGAGCCAGGCCATCAGGCATTGCCCCCACTTCACTTGTTTCCACATGTACCACGTCCATGAGAATCGCAACCACCGCCTGCCCCCGCACCCCAGAAGGCTGCTCCGAAGGATCCCCGATGTGCTCATTCCCAACCTGAGCCACCCCAACTTTGTCAATCTCAACCTGCTCTGCCCCTACTAGGCCTGCATTCGCCAACAAAGTCATGTCATATTCCAACTCCCCCGCAACCTGAGAATCCAGCAACGTACTAGACTTAGGAGTAGGCTTCTCCTACCAAACTTCTTTAGTCACGACCTGCTTTCCCCCCTCCTGCCGTTCCGGCGCACAATGACCACCGGTTCGTCCCAATCGACATACTACATCAGTGTTTTGACACCTGCATTTAGAACAATAGAACCCCAATTTTTGAAACCGAACAGGCTACCACCACTTCCTATTTGCTACCACAATCGGGAAACCTTGAACCAACTTAGATGCTAAATCCATTTCCACGCAAATCCGAGCACCCGTCGCACGAGTCTTATTTAAAGTGGCATTATCCGTGCCTAGGTATCTACCAAATCTGGTAGCCAGAATTTGAAGGCAATCACGACGATACAGATGCAACGGCAATCCCGGCAGAAATATCCATTGCGCTGCCAACGAAGGTTCCTCGGCCAAGGAGAAGTCTTTTGTCCATCGAAAAATCCTGAAACTGCACCCCGCAACCAGACGTCCCTCTCGTGCCCAACCATGTACGAAATCTCTCTCACTCGCCATCTGAACCAAAACATGGTAATCATCCATAAAACTTACTGTAGGAATCTCTAAAAGCCCCCACGTTAGCCAACCGAACCTCATCAATGGAAGGTCTTGAACGTAAAAATTTTAAAACCAGTGCAAAACAAAACTCCTCTGCTGCTTTAGACATCTCCGCCTCTGTAAACACAAAGCCCAATTCGCCGGCCGTCCACCTCCACAGGATATCTCATAGGTATTTTGAAACTCGACTGGTTTGGCGTCCCCGTCAAAGCTTGTACAAAGGATTTCTTCACATGCCCCTCATCCTGACCAGTCATACCACCCACCACACCACACCACTTATTCCACCATCAGACGGGGAGCCTACCGGTGCCGACGACACCAAAGGGCCAAAGGGCGCCGTCATAGGCAAGACCCTAGGTTGAAAACCTAACCTAGAACCAAAAAGAATAGCTCCGAGAAAATCTCTCAAAAATCGCTCACTCTTTTTTTCTAATGCTTATCACAAGGATGACTTAATAAGTCTAAGAATAATGATATTCAGACAACAATTTTACAATTTATTATTTTACAACAAACCTAGGTAATAATGCCACTTCATAAAAAATACTAAGTTTTTTTTTTTTAATTTCAAAATTTGCATAGCCACCCTCCATTTAGAACGGAGTCATAAAAATTGATTGAGGGTGTATCGTTACTCTAATCGGATGTTTGTGAATAATTGTAAAAACTTTTTGGGATCAGGTTTTAATAAGTTTTATAAAATGGTGGTACCCATTGAGAATATGTTTAGATGTAAGAAATTTTTAAATGGGTTTTATGGAGGATATATAAAAAAAAAAATTAAAAATTAAAATTTAAAAATTTTGTTGTTTGTTTTTTATTTTTAGTTTTTTAGAAAAACCTAGAAGCCACCCAATGGTAGCCTATCACCATGAGGGGGGCATCTTGGTAGCCACGAGGCAACCCAGATCGTTGCTTGTGGTGGCCATAATTCTCTGACCACCCAACGGCTGGAGGAGCCACCACTGGTGGCCCAATCTTGGCCACCTAACCTGACCACCGAGGGCGCGACCTGATCTGGGGCAGCCCTAGTGGTTAGGTAGCACCACGGGTGGCCGATGCCATCTAGCTTTTTATACAATTATAATAATAAAACAATATTGTTTGGAAGATGGGTTTTTGAGTTTTGGTGTTTTGGAAAATTTGAGTTTTTATGCTATAGATGTAATATGTTTGGGAATGAAGATGTCTTTGACTATCAAAATCTTTGAGGGGATTTTGGTTGCCAATCATTTCCCAAGTCTAAAGGATCCCAATACCTCCAACCGCACTCACTTCCTTTTCCTTCTTTGCTCATTTCTTGATTTTGAAAAAGTTGTGCAAGTAGGCAAATGCTAATGATGTTATTACATAGGAGCATCATCTTATATAATGATCAAGAGAGCCCAAGCCAGATACAGAATTATACTCTACCAAGACTATTAATATAACAATTCGAGGTTCCCTGAAATAATTATAAATACCAAGAACTTCTCCCTCTTAGCCAATATAAGATCTCCTCTACTTGCCTACTATATTCAATCAAAGCTATTACAATCTTCCCTCATAAATCCGAAAGTCCTTGTTAGGCCATTTTGTTGCAGGTGGCACAACTCAAACCCCACATTTCAAATTTGTTTTGGAATGTAAACCCAAATGTGACTAGGCCATTCCTTAGGTCATTAGTCATTACAAAATCCTACCTGAGTACAATGTCAATCATCTCTACACGTGGATGAGGTTGGAGAACAAGTCATTTGGTCCAAAAATTATCTAAGATATGTGTGAGAAGATCAATATCATCTCTAAAAGACATAGCCGCATAAGAATGACAGAAGAAGAATGCATACTGTCATTGACAAGTTACAATCTGAAGTTGGAAAGAAAGTATAATTAAAAGGGGACAATGAGGTTTCAAAAGAAGGGAAAACTAAGCCCGAAATGCATACGGCCTTTGAGATACTTGAGAGGCTCAAAGCAATAGCTTATAGACTTGCCCAACTGCCACGATTATTGATCATTGACAACGTCTTTCACATATTGAAGTTAAGAAAGTACGTTTAGTATCCTTCTCATGTATTGGAGTACGAACCACTTTAAAAGAGATTTCAAGTGGCATATATTAGGCAACCCCTTAAAAGAGATTAAACCCCTTAAAGAAGCATATAACAGGCAACCAAATTAAACCTTACATACTTTAAAAAAAATGTGTCCAAGAGGGGAGAAAAGCAGAAACTTCAAGGTAAGCATGGTTTGCACATAAAGGTTTTGGAAACTTTGATGCATCAAGTTATTCATAGCATGATTAACATGAACTACAGTGTTGATCTAGGGTTAAAGGATATCTTTGTTAGAGAGTAAACAATGCAACTATGATTGTATGCAAAGAGAGTGACATTCGTTAGGAATTCAGCTATATCCGAAATTATAGTTTTTAATACAAAAACTGGCCCCATTCGGATAGTGAAAGTGTTTTATTTCATCTCATCTCATCTCGTCATTACAAATAAACAGTTCAACTTTTTCAAATTCCAAAACAATAATAATCTTAAAAAATAATATTCTAATAATATTTTATTTAACTTTCAACTTTTATATAAAACCATCTCATCTCATCTCACTATTCAAATTGCACCTAAATGTGCTCTTGGGCAAACCAAAGATTAGACTTTGATATTTGATAACCCTGTTAAATTTTATGACTTGTGGAGGTCTCGTTTTAGGCAAACATTATCAAGTTGAGATTTTTATGACTCATTTGAATTTCCACTATTGGCTTATCCAACCTTGATTGTGATAAGAATTAGGGTATAATGATGAAAGAAAGAACAGTTTTTGTAAAGGACACAGGTCAAACAGTGGTTTTGTAGTCAAAATAGGATTAGGGTTTCATAAACTGAATTGAAAGAAAAAAAAATTTTTAAGGGGAGTTGAAGCATTAGTCTTAAGTTGATAATAGACATTTTGGTGTGAGAAAAAGTCTTAGGATTTCAGGTAACTCAATTAGTGAAAATCTAGTTCTTTTAGACCGCAAATTAAGAAGGAAAATTAAAGTATTTTTTTAAGACTCCACTAGATTGCTAATCAAAATTAAAGAAGCAAGAAAGAATAAGAGAATGAATCTAGCTTTTCGAGGAAATAGGACCTCCAAATATGGCAAAAGCCTTGTAATTCTTCTTTGTATTTCCCCCCAAAACATTGGATCGGTACATAAACATAAAACATAACAGAAAACAATGTAAATGACTATAGTGCCCTTAACATGATGATAGGCCCTCAATTAACTATCTATCTAAGGGACCAAGCTCCATCATGTGAATCTTTTAATTGACTTGCTACTACAAGCCCAAATACAAATCGGCCCACAACTTTGTTGTGAAAATGATGATACACAAAGCAAAAGAAAATATAAGCAAATCAATCACACGATACAAAATTAATGTAGTTTTAAAATGTGTCTACATCTACAGAGCTGCAAAGAATTTTATCGTACTGAAGAATCACAAAATATACTTTGAGACGAATCTCACTGTTCAAAACACTCAAAACACATATACTATTAATTAAGTACATATCTATAGTGTCACACTGCGGCAATCCTAATTTTCACTTTTTTGCATTATTCGCTTGAGCAGAGTGTTGAGCGTGCCTCGAGTGAACCCACTGTCCTACATTCGCTCAAGCGAGTCTCGAACTAACTCTCTACTTAAGCTTCACTCGAATATCAGCGAACTTTCTGCTAGTTCTTCCTTTGCACTCCATGGCCCAAGCCTCCTTAAAAATCTGCCAAAAAATCATAACGCATTATTGTCGGGTCAGGTCATCAAATCAGGCCAAGACACCAACAAACCAATCTCCACAAACCCAACAGACTCAACAAAGGTCTAACAACACTTCAACAAAAAAAAGCTAAGTACTGCTACTTTGGCTTCTCATGTCGTGAGGGCTGTCTAAACCCTAGGTCCACATCTTATGCCCCCCCTTCAGAAGACCTTGCCCTCAAGGTCAAGAAATTGCCAGCGTAGCTATTCAGTCGGCACTCAGGTATAGTTCTCTTTAGGCTCCCCACTCCATTTAACTAATAATTCGATCAATGGTCGATTTTGAAACTTAGTTATTCTACGATGCAGGATACACTAGTTCACATCGAAGGCCCCATGGGGGTCAAGGGGAGGTAAGACTAGCAACAGGACCCAAGTATTTCTTGCGGCAAGACACGTGGAACACTGGATGCAACAAGGACTCCAGCGGTAGCTTCAGTTTGTAGGCTACTTCCCCAATTCGTTGCAAAACCTCAAAGGGGCCAAAATATCGAGGGGAAAATTTGGAACTTGAGCGACGGGCAACACTATGTTGCTTATATTTCTAAAGCTTAAGGTATACCTTGCAATGTTTTGAATACTGTATTGATGACCGTTTCGATCGAAGCATTGAAACAAGATATTTTGGTACCAGTACCGGTACTGTTTCAGAATAGTCTATATATGAATAAATTATATATAAATATATATATAAATTATAAATAATTTAGTCTGAATTGGGAGGTTAAAAAATGTGCTTGCAGTTTGAAGAAATGAGAAAAAAAAAAATAGAGACCAAAATATCGACCGGTACAAGCCGAAATATCGGCCAGTATGGCCGATATAGGTCGAAAAGGCCAAACTTTTGACCAATACGAAATTATACCCTTCTCTGTATCGGCCACGCCACAGAAACAGTATATTTCAGACGTACCGGCTGGAACAGTACGAAATTCAAAACTTTGATACCATGTCTCCCACTTTAAACTCTCTCATGGTTGTTTCTTGTCATATTGTTTCTTCATGGATGCCTGCGTTGTGAGTAGATTTCTCTTCAATATAGCTGAGATCTCCTCCGTAGATTTCAGGTGAGTGTCCACCTCTGAGTTTTGTGTAGTCCCTGCAACGTACTGTAGAAGAGTGGGTGGGGGGGGGACAACATATAGAGCCTCAAAGGGGGTGAGTTGGGTGGAAGAGTGGAGGTTAGTATTATACCACCAATTACCTCCACTCCCCCCATGGTAACCAAGTCACCCACTCCTTGGGACGGTGACTGACAAAGCATCTCAAATATTGCTAAATTCCCCTGTTTACAACCTCAGTTTGCCCATCAGACTGAGGGTGATAGGCTAAGCTATAGGATAGTCGAGTGCCATGTAGCCTAAAAAGTTCCTTCCAGAAAGAGCTTGTGAAGGTAACATCCCTATCAGTGACTCTAGTAAAGGGCATTCCATGGATCTTAAAGACTTGCGAAATAAAGAGTTTAACCACTATAGCTGCAGTGTAGGAATGGGAGAGAGGAAGTGTGCATATTTTGTTAGGCGGTCTACCACCACCAAAATTACCAAAATCCCTTGGATGATGGTGGGGACTCAACAAAGTCCATTGAGATGTCTGTCCAACTTTTACTAGGAATTGCAAGGGTTGAAGTAGGCCAACAGGGTGTATATTTTATGATTCTAACGAGTATGGCATTCCTTGATGTAAAGTTTGAGGTCCTTCATTCCCAACCAATAGAAGTCTGCCTTGGCCCTGTGAAGGGTTTTATGGTAACCAGCATGCCCTCCATAAGGCCTATCATGGGTGTAATGTAAGACTTGTGCCTTGAAAAGGAAATTTTTTTATAAATAAATTCTCCCTTTTTTCAGCAATAAACCATTCACCAAAGTAGATCCCTGGTCCAAAAGTTGCCCTTGCTGTAGCTTCTGGCAGAGTTCAAAACGTTCCATGTCAGTTTTGTAGGAGGCCCTAAGGTCTTGGAGCCACATAGGGTCCAGTGATCCCTGCTAAGGAAATCTCCCCTTCAACCTCGGTTTGCCTGGAAATCTTCCCTTGTATTCAATAGAGAAACCATACCCTATTAGTTTGCTTATCCACTTCTGTTGGGATGGAGTACCTATTTTCTTATCTAGCAGAAATTTCAGACTCTGTTGGTCTGTCCTTACAATAAAAGGCTTGCCCAAAATACATGGTCTTCATTTGTTTACTACATAAACTAGAGCCAAGAGCTCATTTTCATATGTAGAAAGATCCAAGGCTTTCCCCTTGAGGGCATGGCTAAGATAAGCTAATAACCTGCCCTCCAGCATCAATACAACCCCTATGCCCAATCCCGAGGCATCACACTTATGAGAAAGGGTTTAGAAAAATTTGGTAAGGCTAACACTAGAGGTTTAGTCATTGTTGTCTTCAGCTCCTCAAAAACCTTAGAAGCTACTATAGTCCATTGAAAAGAGTTCTACAAGGCAGTGATAGGTGCATCTATCAATCCATAGTGCTTTATAAATTTCCTGCAGTACTCTGTCAGCCCCAAAAGACCCCTCAATGACTTGAGAGAGATAGGTAAGGGCCAATTCACCATTGACTAAATTTTAGAAGAGTCGATTTTTTCCCCTTCAACTGAGACCAAATGTCTCAAATACTCTATCTCCTTGCACCCAAATCTACATCTACTCTTTTTGGCAAATAGAGTATGTCTTGCCAAAGTTTCCAACACAACAGTCAAGTGTAGTAAATGATCTTGAGTTTTACTGTAAATCAAAATATCATAAAAAAAACAATCATAAACGTCTTCAAGTAGGGCTTAAACACCTCAGTCATGAGTTCTTGAAATGTGGCTGGTGCAGTAGTTAATCAAAAAGGCATTACTAAGAACTCATAGTAGCCATGACGAGTCCTAAAATGATGTCTTCCTCCCTTACCCTTATTTGATGCTAACCCGACCTTAGGTCTATTTTAGAGAAGATGGTAGCACCATGTAATTCGTCAAGGAGCTCATCAATGATTGGGATAGGAAACTTTTCCTTGACAATCTTCTTATTTAATGCTCGGTAATCAATACACATTGGCCAATTCCCATCGGCTTTTCTAACCAATAGTACAGAGGAAGAGAAAGGTGACCGACTAAGTCTAATTACCCTAGCAGCCAGCGATTCATGGACCATTTTCTCTATTTTTGACTTTTGATAGAAAGGATACCTGTAGAGTCTAACAGATATAAGAACAATCCCTTCCTTGAGAATAATGTGATGGTCATGGCTTCTTTTAGGAGTAGCCCTTGGACTCCTCAAAAACCCCACTGAAACTCTGCAAAACCTCTCCTACAACTGGCGATATTTTGCCACTTCCACCTCTTCATGCCCCACTACTGAAATTTGAAGAAGCATTCCTCTTCTTTCTACCTTATTGAGTTGGGACAGTCCAACCCCAGCCACTCAGAATCAACTCCATCCACCCATTTTGAGTGGCTGGGGTTTAATCCCCCGAGTATGATTGATTCCTTATCCTGGGTGAAAGTCATTGTGAGAGAAGCAAAATCCCATAACACAGGACCCAAGGTTCTAAGCCACTGCATAACAAGGACTATATCACAACCCCCCAGGGGCAATAAGAAAAAACTAGTAGTGCCCTTGCACCAAAATTTCTGCTTCTTCCATCTTTCCTTCTCTTTTAATTCTTTCCCTAGTTGCAACCCTTACTTCGATTTGTTCCATAGAGTTTAAGGTTAAATGGGTCTTGGAAATAATGGTGGGATGATGAAAGTTGTGGGTGCTACTAATATCCACCAAAATGACCACCGATTGCTCCCTAACCCTTCCTAACAACCTCGTTGTCCTTGGGTTAGGAGACCCAACAATAGCATGCAAGGAAATTTCAGGTACTTCACCCCCCTGCCCTTGAGCAAAAATCCCTTCTTCCAGCAACTACTCATGTCCATCCACCACTTCATCTTCCTGAAAAAACTCTATCCCCTCCATGACTTACAGCCTGGCCTTCTTACACTTTTGGCTTGGATTCCATTTTTCTTCACAATAGTAGCAAAGCCCTTTATCCCTTCTCTCCTTCATCTCAGTGGCACTCACCTTTTGAATAGGAAAAGAACACTTAGGAGGAAATCCCTTAGAAGCTGGAAAATCCCTCCTAGCTACAATAGGTGATGAACTCGAGCCCCCTCCTCCACTTGAGGATCCTGGTGAGGGTGCATTAAAATGATTCAATGGCTTAACACTCCTCTTGGAGCTATTAATATACTCTTCCTGGATTTAATCCAAAGGCAGAGTTCAAGTGTGAGGTTTGAGCATTCAAGGCCATTAAGAAAGCAACTAAGCTTATAATTTTCTGAAAGACCCCTAAGTTGATTAGAAAGTACCTCAAATTGGGTCATATAAGTTGCAACAATTGAAGTTTGTCTCAACCTTGTAATAGCCTCCATGGGGTCATCGTAAGGTGAGCTCCCAAACCTAATTTGCAGTGTCTGAGTGAAGGAATCCCAAGTATGTAGGTAGCTCGATTCCTCAGCATCTTGGAACCAAACTAATGCTTCACCCTCCATGTAAAAAGATTTTCTGATGGTATGGCATAGGATGCAATGCAAAGTAATTGTTTACCTTATACACCCACCGAGTGGGATTTTCTCAAAATCCAACTTGATGGAGCAAAACTGCATACCCCCAAAAGCCCCCAAGCTTTCAACCTGAAACTCCTCTTCATGAACTCTGCTATGTTGCTGTCGCTGGTGTGGGTTTTGCCCATTAAGTGTTACCAATAACAAATCCATCTTCTTTGCTAAATCATCTAACGATTACCAATGGTTCTCCACCTTGTTTTTGCAGGTCCTGATGTTGTTTCATCCGCAGCACCAACTTTTCCACCTCTTTGTATCTAGTACCTTCTGCCATTGCTCACTGCTCACTGCTCAGACCCCTGGGATCGACTGCTCTGATACCAAATGTTAAGAACCCACTAGATTGCTAATAAAATTAAAGAAGCAAGAAAGAATAAATGACAATGAATCTAGCTTTTCGAGGAAACAAGGACCTCCAACTATGGCAAAAGCCTTGTGTATCTTCTCTGTATTTTCCCCCAGAACTTTAACATAAACAGAAAGCATAACAGAAAACAATGTAAATGACTACATTGCCCTTAACACGATGATAGGCCCTCAATTAACTTTATATCTAAGGGACCAAGCCCCATTATGCAAGTCTATTAACTGACTTACTACGACAAGCCCAAATGCAATTCGGCCCATGACTCAACAAAGGTCAAACAACAAACAAAAAGTACTTCTATTTCGGCTTCTCATGTCGTGAGGGTTGTCTGAACCCTAGCTCCGCATCATACTTGTACCTTGAATTTTGAACTTTAAAAAAGGCATATATATGTCATTTGTTTTCTAGAAATCCTGAGTTTAAGGTTACACCTATATTATGTTTTGACTTCTAAAATATAAATGAGCTTTTCCTTTTACCAAAAAAAATGGGAATGAAGAAAAAATGTGTAAGGTTCAGGTTGCTCACGACCAGAACCAATACTTCGTCGGACAGTTCAGGAACACTCAATCAACAGAATTGTATGAACAAGATTTCATTGATAAACCTTGTAGAGAATTTTCGAGGAATTCTCAACCTCCAACAGACTCTTAAAACTCTCAAGATTATTCACACGAAGCATTATTCCTGCCTCTGCTTTTATAGAAGCAGATGGCCAACTAACTTCTGAAACAATCATATGAATTCAAAACGCAGGAATACAAATGTAAAACGCATCTATCTATTTGCATCCTAAAACGCAACGTTTTATTAAGTTTCTAAACGCAGTGTCAACGAAGGCAAACGCAGCAATTCTCTGAAGATTAAAACGATTCATTTCATTGAGCTCTTCATCCCTTCAACGGTCGTAACTGACTCCTTCCCACTTCATAACAAACTTCCATAGCTCCTCTGGTTTTCACCACTTCAAGGCCTCATCCAGGCACCCGTGACAATCTCCACCACTTCAAGGCCTTGCCCACAAGGCACCCGTGACAATTATTTCAAGACTGTCCCCACTAAATGTGGATATAAGGATCTGAGGTTCCATAGCAGCTCCCAAGAGCTATCTTCAATAGGTGCTCCCACCCACTTAATCAACACCTCAGTAGAAGCATGATTCCCTTCTTTCCTCATTCTTCGTTCCAGAATAAGTTCAGGCTCAGGTTGTACATTGCCTTCACTGTCAACAGGAGGTAAAGTAGATAATGGAGAAATTTGATCTCCAAGTTTCTTTTTCAAAGCTGATACATGAAAAACAGGATGTATTTTGGCTGAAGATGGCAGACTCAGTTTATATGCTACTGGACCAATTTTTTGAACAACCTGAAAGGGTCCATAAAATCGAGGGGCCAACTTCATATTCCTCCTTAGTGCTACTGATTTCTGTCGATAAGGTTGCAACTTAAGGAACACCCAGTCACCAACGTCAAAGGCTCTTTCAGTCCTTCGTTTATCAGCATATAGCTTCATTCTGCTTTGAGCTTTTTCCAAATTCTCTTTTAAAAGAGACAGTACCTCAGCACGAGACTTAAGCTGTTGATCTACTGCAGCATTAGCAGTGGTGCCTGGAACATAGGCCAACAACTTAAGTGGGCAGATGCCATAAAGTGCTTGGAATGGAGTCATGCCAATAGATGAATGTGTGGTAGTGTTATAACACCACTCCGCCATTGGTAACCAAGCATTCCAATTTTTTGGCTTGGTTCCAATGTATGATCTCAAGTAGCCTTCTACATACTTATTCAAAGCTTCTGCCTGGCATCTGATTGGGGATGATATGCTGAAGTGAAGGCTAAATTAGTTCCTTGCATCTCAAATAATTGCCTCCAGAATTTGCTAGTAAAGACCACATCACGATCAGAAACTATAGTCTTAGGCAACCCATGGAGCTTAAAAACTCCTGCAAAAAACACCTCAGCTACCTTGCTAGCTGTATAAGGGTGTGCCATCGAAAAAAAGTAACCATACTTGGTCAATCTGTCTACTACAGTAAGAATAACAGTCATGCCATTGGAACATGGAAGGCCTTCAATGAAATCCATTGCAATATCCAACCAAGGGGTCTGAGGAATGGGTAAAGGTTGCAACAGACCTGCTGGATGTGTCGTTTCATGCTTATTCCTTTGGCAAGTTTGACATTCCCTCACCAACTTTCTGATATCCCTTCTCATACCAGGCCAATAAAAATCCATTCGTGCCTTCTGTAGTGTTTTATGATAGCCAACATGACCTGCTTCTGGGTTGTGATGGATGTATTGTAAAATCTTCTGTTGAAAAGAGGAAGAAGGCACTATAACCAGCTTACCTTTCCGCAACAAAAGGCCTTGCTGAAGAGAGTAATCTTTAGAAATTGGATTGCCTTGCTGTAAAGCCGTGACTAGATTGCAGATCTCATCAGAAAGAGCATAACTTTCCTTAAGCTCAGCCACCCAAATAGGTGTAGGAAAGGATATGAGAGCTAATGTTACTGTCTCATCTATCATCTTCCGTGAAAGAGCATCTGCTGCTTTGTTGTCCCTGCCTTTCTTATATTCAATCTTAAAATCGTATCCCATAAGCTTGGAAATCCACTTTTGCTGTGCTTCAGCTGCTGCCTTCTGTTCTAATAAATGCTTTAATGCTTGTTGGTCAGTTTTGATTTTAAAAACCTGACCAAGGAGGCATGGCCTCCATCTTGCCACTGCACATACCAAAGCTAGAAGTTCTTTCTCGTATGTGGAAAGTAACAAGGCCTTGCCCTTTAAAGCTTTGCTAAAGAAAGCTATGGGTTGGCCCTCTTGCATCAAGACAGCACCTAGCCCCACACCTGAGGCATCACATTCAATGGTGAACTCTTTAGAAAAATCCGATAATCTCAATACAGGAGGCTTGGATACTGCATCCTTTAATTGGATAAAAGCTGATTCAGCCTCTTTATTCCAAGAAAAAGAGTTCTTCAACAATCCCGTAAGTGGTAAAGCTATGGAGCCATAATGCTTGATAAATTTTCGATAGTAATCCGTAAGGCCCAAAAATCCCCTCAATGCTTTCACTGTTTTAGGGATTGGCCAATCAATCATTGAGGAAATCTTGGCTGGATCTGCTTTCACACCTTCCCCCGAGATGATATGGCCCAAATAGTCAATTTCAGGCACTGCAAACCTGCATTTCGATTTCTTAGCAAACAAAGTATGCTGCTGCAATACAGTCAAAACAGTCTTGAGATGTTCCAAATGCTGAGAAAAATCTTGGCTATAAACTAAGATGTCATCGAAAAAAACCAAAACAAATCTTCTAAGAAAAGACTTGAAGATATGATTCATCAATCCTTGAAATGTAGCGGGAGCATTGGTAAGCCCAAATGGCATTACCAAGAACTCATAATGGCCTTCATGAGTTCTAAATGCAGTTTTTGAAACATCTCCCTCCTTCACCCTTATTTGATGATACCCTGATCTCAAGTCAAGTTTTGAGAAAATCTTGGCTCCATAAAGCTCATCAAGAAGTTCATCAATGACAGGTATTGGAAACTTGTCTTTGATGGTTTCATTATTAAGGGGCCGGTAGTCAATGCACATTCTCCAACTACCGTCAGCTTTTTTCACCAACAACACAGGTGAAGAGAAAGGACTTTGGCTAGGCCTTATAACTCCATTGCTGAGCAAATCTTCTACTATCTTCTCAATCTCGGATTTCTGGTAATGAGCATAACGATAAGGCCTCATTGAAACTGGTGGAGCACCATCCCTCAACACAATCTGATGATCAAATTCTCTAGGTGGAGGCAAGCCCACTGGTTCTTCAAAGACAGCTTCAAACTGGCCCAATAACTCTTCAACTTCACTTTGTAATTGCTGCTCAACTACACCATTCCCCACAGGCATTATCTGTAACAACCAGCCGTGTTGCCTCACACAAGAGGATTTCAATAAATTTAATCCAGGTTGTACTGCCACTGGATCAGAAGCTAAGCCTTGCAAGGCAAGCTTTGTTCCATTTATCTCGAACTGCATGGTCATTTTGGTAAAATTCCACTGAATAGTCCCTAATGTTTTCAACCATTGGACACCCAATACAATATCACAACCCCCCAAATTTAATACATGAAAAGGAACCAAAAACTTGGTACCTTGAATGCTAATATTCTCCTCACGTCTGCCATGGCTAAATATGTTAGCACCATTAGCCACCTTCACTTGAAGAGCGACATCTTTGCACACCCGCAATTTTGCTGCCTCAACCACCAATGGATCGAGGAAGTTATGAGTACTTCCTGAATCCACCAAGATGTCCACAGAAAATGGACCAATCTTGCCCAACAACTTCATTGCATTACTGCTAGTACAACCAAAAATCGCATTAATAGAAACCTCAAGCTTTTCAGATTCATTGTCAATCACGCCTTTAGTTTCTGGTATCAGGTCTCCTGTGTCCTGTTCTTCTTTATCCTCTACACTACTATCCCCATGCAACAAATAAACCTTTGGATTTTTACAAAGATGATTGGGGTTCCACTTCTCATCACAGTGGTAACAAAGTCCTTTTTTTCTTTTCTCATCCATCTGAGCAGAAGTGATCTTTCTCACAGGTATCGTGCTTTTCTGCCCTTTAGTAGTTAGGTCACCTCCATGGTCAATAGGCCACTTCTCACTAAAATGCCCCACCTGCTTCCAAGGTTTTCTCGAGGCTAACACATATTCTTCCTGCATCTTAGCCAAGCCAAATGCAGCTTCGAGATTCAGTGGATTAAACATCTTCACAGGTATCCGTATTTCATCTTTTAAACCACTAACAAAGCAACTAAGCTTATGCCTTTCGGACAGACCTTTCAATCTATTTGACAAGGATTCAAACTGAGATTTATACAAACTAACCGAAGTAGTCTGTTTTAATCTAGTTAACGCCTCCATTGGATCATCATAACTGGACGGCCCGAATCTGACTTGAATAGCCAGAACTAGAGTCTCCCAAGAATTGAACTGTCCCGAGTCTAAGGCATCCTGGTACCCAACCAATGCCTCACCTTCCATATGGTATGAAGACACCATTAGTTTCTGATGGAAAGGCACTTGATAAAAATCAAAGTACTGGTTTGCTTTAAAGATCCATCCAGCAGGATCACTACCAGCAAACTTTGGAAAGTCTAATCGAAAATTCCTCTGGAACATAGCCCTATCTTCTGGACCTCTAGGCTCGTTCGGAATCTCTCGATCTCTACGGGAATTATCATTAACAGTTTCAACTACTGAACGTAACATTTCAGAGAACTGTTCTAACCTTTCTGCCATACCATTGATGGTTTGTTGATGCTGCTCCAATTGCTTCTGAACGAATTCTTGTTGTTTCTGCGAACCTTCTTGTTGACCTTTCGCCATCATGCACTCTCCAGGATCTACTACTGCTGATACCACTTGTAAGGTTCAGGTTGCTCACGACCAGAACCAATACTTCGTCGGACAGTTCAGGAACACTCAATCAACAGAATTGTATGAACAAGATTTCATTGATAAACCTTGTAGAGAATTTTCGAGGAATTCTCAACCTCCAACAGACTCTTAAAACTCTCAAGATTATTCACACGAAGCATTATTCCTGCCTCTGCTTTTATAGAAGCAGATGGCCAACTAACTTCTGAAACAATCATATGAATTCAAAACGCAGGAATACAAATGTAAAACGCATCTATCTATTTGCATCCTAAAACGCAACGTTTTATTAAGTTTCTAAACGCAGTGTCAACGAAGGCAAACGCAGCAATTCTCTGAAGATTAAAACGATTCGTTTCATTGAGCTCTTCATCCCTTCAACGGTCGTAACTGACTCCTTCCCACTTCATAACAAACTTCCATAGCTCCTCTGGTTTTCACCACTTCAAGGCCTCATCCAGGCACCAGTGACAAAATGGATCTCTTTCATTTGGTATTTTGGCTTAAATTCTTTGACTCGTCGATACTATTTGCATCTTGAATCTGGTTGTGAAATTTTATAAACTAGTTAATATTACGATAGACTTCCAAAATAAAGTTCATTTTTTTGAAGTTCTCAATATGAAATAGATTGCGATTTTTAACTTGTGACTAATATTTCATACATCAAACGATTTCCACATGCTATAGCTTTTGGATATGTGAGAGCCCTAGATGTTAGGAATAAATTGGTTCAGATTTGAATAAATATAATGAGAATAAAAGGATTAAAACCCAAGAGAGGAATTTGGAGAATAAGGCCTTGTTTGGATAGTCAGATAAGATGAGAAATTTGTAAATACTAGTGAGATGGTTCGTGGATAGTAATGAAATAATATGAGTTAAGATTTTTATTGGGTTTTGGGAAAAGAGAGAAAAAGTTGAATAAAAATATTATAAAATTAAAATATTGTTATAATGTAACTTTTTAGTATTATTTTTGTTTTGGAATTTGAAAAAGTTGAATTGTTTTTTGTGTTTATATAGAAGTTTGGGAAAGTTATAATGATTAATAATGATTGGATGAAAAAGTATGACAGAGAAATTGAAAAGTGTTTGAGTAGTGTTTGGATGTTGAGATGAGATGAGATAAGATGGGATGTGATGAAATGAGACCAACTGCTTATCCAAATGGGGCCTCTTATGTATTGCGGCATAAGGTTGTCATTTCTAAAGAGTTAAACATTTGTGGCCCTCAGGAGATGCTTGAAGATGGATTATAGCATGGAGTGACAGATCAAATGAGAATAACTCAAACATGAATAAGTGTCTGTTATGTTGTTCATGTTATAAGGGAGTCATTTATGATGGATTAAATAGATACGTAGTATGGCCATACCCATGATGTTCAAGAGAAAAAAATGTTACTTTTGTCTCAAATGAATTCTCACACAACATGTTATGCTACATGCCTTTTCTCGTAAGCCCTTTTCTATGCATTTGTTGAATGATACGATAGTAAAGTTTTGTAAATGCTTTAATGTGATCCATGTGCAATGAATATGTTTAGTTATGAAAGCTATGCGAAAGTTTATGAAAGTTATGATTATTCTCATGTAATAAAATTATGAGAAAGAATGAAAGGAAGTATGGTGGTGAATTAATATATCTCTTTTTATGAATGTTCTCTTATTCCATATAATCTAGGCACACAAGGGTTATAACATCATACAGTAAATATTTTTGACGATGTGTTGGTGATGTTAAATGCATTATAGAGATGTTTTCAGATAAATCAAGGTTGATAACATTCTTAATGTATGATGTACACTCCTGAGTATTTGACCTTTTTTTTAATGTCTTAGGTAATGATAAGAACAAGTCTGCAGACCACAGATAATAGATTGAGATAAGTGTTTATCACATAGCCTATTAGGATTTAGGCTTTTTTTAAAACATTATAGTTTTCCCTTAAGTTTTGATATTTCAGTTTTATTACATGCATTACTTTGGGTGGGTTTTAATAGCAATGGGCATTGTTTGAAGTTTATCATGTTTATAGAACTCTTGTTAGGTGATGTTATGAAAAGTCTTGAAGTAACAATCCTAGCTTTGACGGGAAGGTACTTCTTGGACAAACAGTATTAAAGACTTAATTTGGAATGTTGCATAACTGATCAAAGTGGAAAATTTACAAGTCTCATAATTTGATGAGACAGGCTAAACTCTTTTTTTTCACCTGGATTGCAAACTATTACTCTTGGAACGTTGAAAGTCCAAGATTATAAGCAAACTATTATAATGCTGACCATCAGATATACTTCATATTCAAACATGAAGTATAATATCATCACTTACATTTAATTGCAACGGTAATTCCGTCACTTTTCCTCCGTGCCCTGTAAACAGTGCCATAACCCCCTGCAAGTTTGAGTGTAGTGAAAACAATCAATAATCAACATATCAATGAATGGTTTACCAAAGGTGTGATGGATATAAAAGGAACGTAATTGAAGTTTTAATACCTGAACCTTCTTCTTCTACTACTATATAAGATTCAAAATTTGGAATCACTTTTGTCTCTTGTTGATCCTGCAAAGTAAGCATCTATAGTTATTAAAACTAACAACAGTGGTTAAGCTCATTTTTTTACTTTGGCTCAGAAATTTAATGAAACTGGCATGTATCCTGGCTGCTCCCAATACTCTTTCATAGATTGGACTAAAGACCCAATTGTTAGGTCACAGATGAAGGCAACCAAGTACAACATGGGATACAGATATTCCAGATGGGAACTTACCTTGGGAGGAACACTAGTGTTTTCCCTTTTCTCCTTAATACGCATGTCAACATGATCACGCTTTAATTTCTGCACCGTGCTGATTGACGGCCGATTTCTTCTACACTGCCGCTTCTCTTTGGGAGAACCAACTGCTTTATTACGCTCCAAAAACTTGGAGGAAACATGCAGTGTTGAAGACATCCAATCCTTGTGTTTTGTCTTCATTTTTGCAGAGGATTTCAATGACTGCTTCTGAGCTACAGAAAGATCAGCTCCTGGAGAGACAGCACAAGTTTCCACGTGTGTAGCTTGTTGCTCTCTTTCTAAAGAAGAAATCATATCAAAAGAATTCACCTTCATCTCTTTCGAGTCATTGACAGGTAAAATGTCCAAAAGGAAAGTATTAATTGGCAGTAAGAGACTTTCTGTTTCCCCTTGAAGGCTTCCAGAATCAATAAACTGTTGATTCTCCCTGCCTTCCCGAACTCTTTCATTTTCAACTATCTTAACTTGTGGAGCTCCAAAACCATCATCAACATATCCAGCCTCTAAAGAAGATATATCTCTATATTTAAAATCTTCTTGGCAACATATTTTACTGAAATTTGTCGAACTTCCGAGACCACTTTCATTATTTCCAGCATCTTCGCAAACAACTGTATTATCCAAAATGGTATTTGGAAGAGCTGGTCCTGGATCAGGTTCACATGCCATTATTGGCATGTTAGTCTTCCTTTGTATAAGCATGCTTGTATTATTGTCACCTTCTAAACATTCAAGGTTCTTCACTTTATATGTTAATTGACCTCTACTGGAATTAGGATACATGAGGGGAGTGAACATCAACTTATTCACAATTACTTCCAGGTCACCTGGCGGCACATTTATGCTCCTACGCATACTGTCAGTCATATGAAACGGTACCTGCATGAACAATATGATTCAGATGCTGTTGGGAAGAATGATTTGATTGGTTGCACCCATTAAATGGAAAAAATTATGTTTCTGAAAACTGATATGATGAAAAACCTTGAAAAAATTGTTTTAGAGAAAACAGAAAATAGAAAGGGAAAAAATTGATTACATGAAAACCATTCACTTGCTATCGGAAGAGAGATGGAGATGTCACCTAAACAGAGTCAATAATTAAAGGCCATTACAATATTCTTTTTTATTAGGTGAATAGTTAAATACTACTGAAATATACAACCGTAGACTTTTTGCTACAACACTAACCATAAAATGCAAAAGTCGCTTGCAATTGGATAAATCCTTTCTTTTTTATGCTATTAGGGCAACACTACCCAATGAGATGACAATAGCAAGTGTAATTCTGCTACCACAATGAGGCACAAGGGACCTTCACCATTTAAAGATGTAAAAAATAATGGTGAAAGAAAAGTTCCAAATCCAGTGCTGCAAGAACGATGGAATTGTGGTCAACTTTAAACATTGACTCTGGGCAACAAAAAAAAGTCCGCTGGAACTTCACATAATACACCAAAAATTATAAATTAACAAAAGCAATAAATCCAAACCAAATCATATTTAAAAAAGCAAGCAAACGAACTAGAACTTCACTTGATTTTATTTAACATAACCTATAAAAAAGAATCGAATAACTTTGATTCAAGTGTACCTTTGGAGAAACATATTGAATTGTTTTCCGTATACACAAGCGCGCTGGTTCCTCTTCTTCCGCTGTGATTAATAACCAGAATTACCAATGAAACAAATTGACACCAAAATTGAAAAACAAAATAACAAAACAAAAGACCAAAGAGTCTCTAAATAGAATAAAAAGAGAATACAACGAAATCCTACATACCAGCTCCCGAATTCAAAATCATTTTTCGTTTGGACACTGGGTCTAGCTCACAAACCGAAGACGAAATGGGCTTGCGCTTCCTAGAGTACATTCTTAAAGAGTGCATTTTATCCCAAGACCTATTGGCCCCGCCCACTCCCATCTGGATACGCGGCGTGAAGTCAAATATCAAATTCGAATTCGATGTGAGCCCCGCGAGAGCAGTGAGGGCGACCGGAGAGAGAGTGACGTAGAGATTGCGGGTGAAGATGAGCGGCGAGCCAGGGATTGAGCAGAG
This sequence comes from Pterocarya stenoptera, assembly GCA_003123785.1. Taxonomy (NCBI): domain Eukaryota; kingdom Viridiplantae; phylum Streptophyta; class Magnoliopsida; order Fagales; family Juglandaceae; genus Pterocarya; species Pterocarya stenoptera. Next base: position 124,155 of record QEOT01001094.1, on the reverse strand, counting down.
GGACTCGATGAGCTCAGGGGAGACGGAGAACAAGGCGCATCGGGAAGCGAGCTCGGTGGAGCGAGCCGTGCGGCCAAGCGAAAGTAGGAGGGCGAGGAGCTGCCACGACTTTTCAGAGTCGGTGGCAGAGGTGGTTAGGCTGAGTTCGGAGTCGGTGAGGCGAGTATCCATGGAACTCCAGATCTGAGAAATTTTGGGTTTGGGTGACCCTTGGTAGAGAGATTGAGAGAGGCGGGAATGTTGCACAAGTAGGGTTGGACAATTGGCACCTACCAGGTTCCCGCCAACAATATTTTCGAAAAAAATAAAAAAGAGCGTTTAATGACGGAATAGTTCGTGCTGCGAGTGCGTGATATTGCATTCGCACGTTTAGACGTGTAAATTTGATAAATAGCAGTGAAATAGATAGGACGGTATGGAATGAAAGATGAATTGAGATGGTTTAGGAATAGTAAAAAATAAATTTTTTTAAATAATTTTTTTAATATTATTATTATTTTAAGATTTGAAAAAATTAAATTATTTATTATATTTTGTGTGGAAATTTGATAAAGTTATTTGGGATTTGAAATAATTAAATTGTTTATTATATTTAGTGTAGAAATTTTAGAAAGTTGTTTTGGGAATTGAAAAAAAATTATTATATTTTATGTGAGAATTTGAAAAAATTATAATGATGAATATGATATAAGTTAAGATAAGTTGTGAATTCAAACAACCCTAATAAAAATATTTTATTAAATTTTAATAAATAAGAAAAAAATTAAATAAAAATATAATTTTAATATTTAAATAAAAGTAAAATTATGTGGCGGGCCGGTGGTCAACAGGGGCTGGCGTCCCTTTGCCCAGCCTACTTTTTGCAAAAAGCTTCTAAACTCAATTAGAGTAAGTTTGGGGTGAGGTGAGATCTAAAATATAATAAATAATTTAATTTTTTTAAATTTTAATTTAATTTTTTTTAATTTTAAAATAATAATAATATTAAAATATAATATTTTAAATTTTGAGATGAGATTAAGAATTTTCATCTCACCCCTCAAACCTGCCCTTACCCTTTCAGTTTAGAATTTTTAACAATAATATCAGTCTCGTCTATTTTTACAGATGTAAATAAAATAAGATATTATAAGTTAAGATTAAAATTAAAAGTTAAATAAGATATTATTAAAATATATTTTTTTAATATTATTTTTATTTTTAGATTTAAAAAAGTGAATTAATTATTTTATTTTATGTAAGAATTTAAAAAAATTATAATAATTAGATAAGATAAGATAAATTAAAAAAAATTATAAAAACAAACGAGACCTAAGTCTATCTTTCATTAAATTAATAAACAGTAAGGTGGGAATTAGTAACCAATCAAATTCAACGCATAGAATTTTTGTCACGTCAGTAATTTTACTAAGAAATTAGAAATATAAAATTTATTAGAAAGAGATTAAACAGTTAAAAATTTAAGATAAATACATGAAAAAATATGAATGTTATTTTTTTTTAAATAAAGAGTTTCAAATATTTGAAAAAAATTCTTCAAAAACTAAAAACAATTGATAAAAATATTCAAAAGATAAAAATAAGAATAGTGCTAGGCGCCCAGCATTGATTACTGGGCGTGTCGCCTAACACAAATTTATCTTTTTATTATTTTTTTTTATTCATATTTTTTATCATTTTAAAATATTTTAAAAAAATATAAAAAAATATCAATGTACTAATAGTTACTTCCTTAACTAATAAGTAAAGAAAAATAATTAAAATATATGAAGTATCAAAATAAGATGTCAAAGTAGCATTTTCCTAAAAATAAAAAGATTATGTCTTCCCCCATGGGTGATACCCAACTGCCCACAATCTAATAGAGTGGCTACAGCCACCCAACGGTGTCCATGGGTACCTCCTTCCGCTGCTAATAAGACTTGGTCTCCCTCCCCACCTTCCTTTTTATTTTTCAATTGAATACTTCTTATCAGTTTGTATTGTTTTAGATTTTCATTTTATTTTCAAATACTAGATACAGTCATCAATTGTATAAGCGTCGAGCACTCCTTATGAAAAATAGTGTGATCCATCATTAAAAAATTAATTATTTCATATAAATTTTATATTTTCAAAAGGAATGCACGACGCTTGTACAATCTATGACGACAAATATCATTTCTCTTATTTTTTATTTAGTTTACGCAATCTCATCATTAATTGATTTGAAGGAAGATGAATAGAGGGCTTAATTGCCAAAATTTGTAAACTTAGGAGATCCACAAGAGAAATGATATTTGCAGTCATAGAGTGCACAAGTATCGCATACTTATTTTGAAAAAAAGTGAGTAAATATGATATCTACATGAAAAGAAAAACTATTTTTTTAATGGTAGACTCCACTATTTTTCAAAATGATTATGCAGAGCTTGCACAATCCATAATTGTATCTAATATTACTCGATTCACAATCGCCTTACTTTCTAGATTAAATATCTTTCAATTTTTGTCAATTAAACATCCTTCTATTCTATAACCTTTTCTACAATATCTTTGTAGCTAAATTTACATGCTATTTGAATTTCAATTCATATCATTAAAAAAGTTATAAAACTTAAAAAAGAAACAATACATGGTGATAAAGAAATCAAAATGGAGAAGCATAGCTTATATTTTTCATCATTACAATAAGCTCAACAAACACAAAAAATTACACAAAAGTAAACTTAAAAAATGATATAATTTCATTTGATCTATTAAATCTATTTTAGGATAAAAGTAACTTTATCCTACAAAATAGAAACTTTATCCTAAAAGTAACTTTAGCACAGCTTAAACGTAAACCCACAATGGTATCATAAGCCTAGGAGCTGAGAGCCAAAACACATTGCTTGAAAGATAGAAAGTAGAAACCCTCCACAACACTGATCAAGCTTAAAATGGTATCAATGTTCACAGGTTCGATGCTGCTTTGTCTATGTAAAGATTGGCTAGTCTAGAACTCATGTGTGTTTTATCATTTTTAGGACTGTTCATCCGGATTTCAGATTAGGTATCCGAGTAAACCCGGCCCGAAACTCGGATTTCAAATCCCGGTTGAGTTCTGGACCAGGTATACCCAGGTTATGACCCGAGCTGGAACGTGGATGTATCTGGGTTTTTACAACCCGGAAATTCGGGTTTCAAGTTGTACCTGCGTGTTTTTATTTTTATAAAGGCTATATTATTAAATTTTTTATGAAAGGGATAACGCTAAAAAACATTTTTTTTTTTAATCTAGAAGCCTATATTCTATTACAATTTTTTCAAGAAAAAATTTTGAAAAACATATTTTATATATATAAAACAACTAATTATCTTTTTAACTAAATGCATCTAAAAAAAAAAAACTCAATATTTCTCATATAAAATGCATACAACATATAATGCAACTCACTACTACATATTACATTATTTGATATTTTATACATTATATTACAAAACATAAAATTGCAAGCCATGATTGATCATCATCAGTTTAATCAGGAAAAGCTTTTGGAATACTTGGTGCCAGATCTCCTTCACTGCTCCCCTTGCTAGTCGAGCTTCTATTACAATTCCAAAACATGTTGAGCTTCTAGAAAATAGAGGCATGCCACGGCATCCCCTTGCACATTAATATATATATATAGCAAAAGACATGGAAATTAGTTAAATAAATAGCTTGTAACCCCACAACATCCCACAAACTCCATCTCAATCCACTCTGAAAGGACTCCCAAAGAGGAAAACAAAGCAAAAGGCTTAAGCAATATGAAATCTTCTGCCTTCATGTGTTTACCTTTGAGTAAAAAAAAAAAAAAAAAAAAAAAAAAAAAAGACAGACAAAAATATGCTATCTCATAGTCAGCTTTGTTGTTGACTTGTTCATAACTTCATGTTAGAGAAAAAAATATAGTCCAAAAATACTCATACTATTCCACAATATTACTGTGTGTATGCAATAAATTAGGGATGATGTATAATTAATCCTTCTAGAATGCAACTAGCAATCAACTAATTAATGACTCGTGAAGGGATAGAACCAAACAGACCCCTGTTTGTAGCAAATCAATCGACCTAGACATGCATGCATTGTGACACCCCCAGATTCCGCTTGGGATCGAATGGACATCTGAAGCGTCGGGTCATGCAACATAAGCATTATTCATAGCAGATAATTTTTTTTTTAGCAAAACTATGCACCAAACTTATAATATCCTAAATAATTAAAGTGTAATCCATTCATACTTAATAAAATAAATATCCATGATTACAGTACAGGGTCTCAGAAGACTGTAATCTCAAAACATCGGATACCTGACTCCATAATTACATTGTCAAAATACACTATTGGGCTAGTTCGTTGAGTAACTTGCGTAACTCGACTAACGATGTCGAAATACTATCCAAAGACCTAACTATAGAGGCTGCAAGCTCCGCGTTGCGTTTACAGCGTCTAGTCAACCCCCTCCAATCTGTCACTGTCTACTCCCTACTCTGATCCTGACACATCACCTACCATTCGGGAGAAATGGTAGTTGGGACTACCACGGTGAGATTTGATTACAAATCTCAGCAAGTTAACATGAAACTTCCACAGAGGTTAATGATGCATGCATGAGAGTAAAAGCATGAATGCATAATCAAAGTTGTAAGTATGGGTGTCAAATCGTGTTAAATGGTCGTGTTCGTGTTGTGTCAAAACATGTATATTATACTATATAGGTCAATCTTAACCCGACCCGTTAAGCTTCTCGTGTCAAAATCTCAAACCCTAACACGACCCATTAACATAACAGGTCGTATCGTGTCAATCCGTTTTGACCCGTTTATATAAATAGGTTGAACAAATCCAAAATTAACTTGTTTGACCTAATTAAACAATATAAAATCACAATATAAATATTAAAATCACAATATCTATAAATAATATAAAACTAACTACAAGTCCAAAATTACAATCCAAACAATTAAAATGTCGAAATTAAAATCCAAACAATTTTATTTTTAAGTATGAGGATATAATTGTAACTTTAACTTTATTAATGAGTCAAAACGGGTTGACCTATTATCAACCTGTTAAGAAATCGTGTCTTAACGGGTCAACCCGTTGTTACCCGAACCCGTTAAGACTAAACCATAACCCGCTTTTATCGTGTCATATTCGTGTTGGGTTAACAGATCGTGTCACATATTGCCACCCCTAGTCGTAAGTAAGTATAGCATAACTTGTCATATAGCATGGTATAAATGACATAACTTGAACTGAAACTGAAACTTAGCTTGATGTGACATGACATGTACGTGAATTTAAAACATAACATGGACTAGCAACATAGCATGAACGTGAACTTGAAACATAATATGGACTTGAAACATAACATGAACATGAACATACATAATTTGAACATGAACCTGAGCATAACATAACATAAACGTGAATTTGAAACATAGTATGAACTTGAGCTTGAAACATAATATGGACTTGAAACATAGCATGAGTGTGAACATACATAATTTGAATATGAACTTGAATATAACATGAATCTGAGCATAACATAACATGAACGTGAACTTAAAACATAACGTAAATGTGAACATAACATAACATGAACGTGAACATAACTTGACATGAACGTGAGCTTGAAACATAATATACTTGAAACATAGCATGAACGTGAACTTGAATTCTTACTTAATATGAACTTGAACTTGAATTCTGACAATCAAAATGATTCCGCCAGTCGTTTCGTCAGGAATAGTGAACAATCAGAATGATTCCGCCCAACATATTCCGTTAGAGATACTCAGACAATCAGAATGATTCCATCATGAGTATTTTAAATGAGATATCCTAACAATCAGAATGATTAC
>QEOT01001094.1:87747-114499 GCA_003123785.1 Pterocarya stenoptera | reverse complement strand
ACAACCCAAAAAAAAAAAAAAAAAACAACCCAGATATCAGAGCACATCAAGGATTCTAAGATCTACAAATAAATAGAAAATATAATGCAAATTATGGGATCAGATCTAAGAGTAGATCTAGAACAAAAAAGCAAAAACAACTCAAAGCCACGTCTTAGATCGAAGAGTAGATCTAAGAATATTAGGGTTTCGGCACTTAATAGTCCAAAACTCAAACCCATGAAAGAAAATACAGAAAATTCCCTCACCTGGTCGCTGAATGGGACCTTGACGATGTGAGAGAGAGAGAGAGAGAGAGAGAGAGAGACGACGGAGCAACGGAGGTGATGAAGGCAGAGGAGGCTAGGGTTTCGGCGTGAGAGTGAGTGAGAGAGGACATCGGCGCAAGTTGCACAAAGAGAGAGAGAGAGAGAGAGATCTAAAGGAGTGATGTTCGTTTTGATACGTAGGTTTTAAAAAAAATCCGGGTACCGGGTTTAGTCATGCGGGTACCGGCCCGGGTATGTTCTGGGCAAGGTTTTTTCCCGGCCCGGATGAATAGTCTTAATCATTTTCCATTATCCTATATATATATACATAGATAGATAGATAGCATGAGAAGTAAGACTTTTGGGGTGGGTATAAAATCATGTCTTAATTAATGGGTGTGAGGTTAGTGGGTGGGACTTGGGAGGCTTTAGAAATCAAGGGTCAACTTATATAGTTTGTTTCTATTCTTTTTATATTAGACTAGCTTTTGTGAATTAATTAAAACTAAAACTGGAGGCAATACAACATTAAAAGTTCATTACATTAAACTGGAGAAAATAGGATTTACTGGTGTTTCCATAATTGTGATGCAAATCCTATAAAAAAACAATAAAGAAATTATGAACCAATAAGATTAAATTACATTGGAGAATTGGTGAAAGGTATTCAATAAAAACAAACTAGTTGGGAATATGGATAAAAGTGTGCGTTAGGGGCAAGAAAAGGTCGTGAGATGACTAAAGAGGTATGCATAAGAAGTCCACTTAAGAGAAGGCGAGGAATGGTTGAAACTAGGTAAAATGCACCATTTGATGGGACTAAGTGGCCGCACTTAGAGTTGCCGTGATCAACAAACAGTTCTATCCAATAAACTATAGAGTTTATCTCGTGAGAGACTCACACTGGAGAAACATCTTCGACAAAGACACCTATCTTGGAAGGACACCACCATCCATTGTATCTTGCACAAACAGGATAGTTCCTTCACAAAGTGCACCCAGACCTTACAAATATTCTTCCAGGTACGCAATACAATCTATATATTCATTCAAAGATTTTTACTTCTCTCACTGACTGAATCATCCGAGATATTCCCCATTGAGGCTAACCGAGGTTGTTTATTTATTTCATAGATAAAATTGAGGATGTAAAGGATGATGTTGGAACTATTGAGAATTTTCTCAATAGATATGGGATTGACTTTGATTCAAGGACTTTCCTGCACAAAAAAATTATCATTGGAAATAGATTCAGGCACAAGCAACTACATGTTCTCATACGTTTTATGATCTAGAAGCAGTCATAATGGATGGACATATGGCTAATGGGACACAAAGGAGATTTGCTGAGATGGAAGAAAAGCTACAGTGGATAAGCCTAGCCATGGAAGCACTCCAGAAGCAGAACAAGAAGTTAAAATAGGGCTTGGAATGGAAGGACGTTGGCTCGAAAGGGTGCGAGGATCCTGGCCGCAATCAGAAGCAGAATGAGGAGTCTCAAAATGAATGGGGACCAAGTCAAAATGATCAAGACATAAGAGGAGAATACATGATAGCCTGAGTGATTTGATGGAAAAATACAAGATGTCAAAGCGGGTGGGAACACCCTTTATAGTGGACAACCTACTTGACAACACAAATATGCCATACAATAGGAAGATAATGATGGTCCATTTTTCCCCAAAATTTAAAGCTCTAGAAATGGACCTCTACAATGAGCCCAAGGATCAAGTTGAGCACCTGGAGACTTAAAAGTACCACGTGACCCTACACGAGTTCCCAAGAAGAAAGATAGCATGTCGTGTCTTTTCTCTAACCCTCAAGGGCATAGCCAGAGGATGGTTTGGGAGTCTATGAAACGGGTCTTTCACTAGTTTTTATAAGCTAGGTCAGCAGTTTCTCACGTAATTCATGGCCAATAGGAGGATGTGGCGGCCAATCACTTACCTCCTTGCCGTGAAGCAGTGAGAATATGAGACCTTGAAGGAATACATGGCCCGATTCAACCAGAAACACTTGACAATTGGCGACCAAGATGAGAAGCTAACATTGGTCGCCCTACTAGGGGCTTATGGCCCAAGAGCCCTTCATGTCGGAGTTAGCATGCAAAACTCTAGCAATGCTACGAGAGTTTATGGATCGATTGGATGACTTTGTCAATGTTGAGGATGTGCTAAAGGCATTAACCAATTCATGGAAGTAGCGGTAGACGACTATGATACCCCAATTAAAAGCTAGGACTTTAAGTTCATGTTAGCATTTATTTAGGCCTGGGTAATGATAAGAATTAGTGGACCTTTGGGCCCATGAAAAATTAGAACTTACTTGTCAACAACTTTTTGAGGATATTCCTTACACTTTGGAATGGATAGCCGGCCAAGTCCTTTAGGGCCATGTGATTTTTGATTTTTTTTTTCAAATGATGACACTTGGCATCCATGATTAGGAGTCTTTTAGGGTTTCAGGAAGCTTCTATAAGGAAGATGAAAGGTACTCCATTTTGGGTAGGGCTATGACACTTGGCACGGATGCAACCTATCCCTTAGAGTTCCAATAGACTAATGATGAGGCTAAGTGAAGGAGATCCACGTGTGTACCTAGGGAATAAGTCGGATTAGATTTGGTCAGAGAAGTTAATGATGCTGAAAAGTTGAGGCAAGTTTGAGTGGAATAGGAAGGGGCACAAGGAGGGCACACGCCAGCCACACGTATGCCATTGTCCATGTTGCCACTTGGCATCCATGCGGTGTGAGCCTCTTAGGTTTTTGAGATGCCCAATGATGAGGGAAGAGAGAGGGGTACTCGACCTTGGCAAGAAGAGGCCACTTGGCACTCATGCATGGAGTGTCTCTTGGGGTTCGAGGTGCCCATAGGATGAAGGGAGAGTGACATCCGTCTATGCCACTTGTGTAACACCCCCTTCCCTAGCCTCAAGGATGTCACATGCTTTCATAACTAAAGTCAGGCAAGAGATTTCATAATTAACAAATCAAACTACTCCCTCTAAGCCTGACCCGCCTGCTCCAACTGCTCCATTTAAACTTGGGCCACCTGGACTAAATCCAAGTGTTTTTCCATCTAAGCCTAGCCAGAACCTCTGCTTAGGATGTAACGAAGACTAAGAGTGTTGGGACATGCAACACAATGTTATATACCCCCATACATGACAGTTAATATGCAATACATCCTAGAAATGTAGCTAGCAGTATGCAATAATCATAGCAGAAAGTAAGGGTGAAAATGATCAGGTAGCTTAATCTTAATACAAAATGCCAAGTTACAAAAAATATAAACCATCTGCTTCATGCGCTCTATGGAACGAAGGGTTAGGCCTAGAAATATCAAAATAAGATAAAGTCTCATGTCGACATCTGTTTCCTCCTCAATCCTCTTGATCCATTGGTCCATTGGGTTCATCTGCATCTACAACTTCTATCATTTTGAATGAAATGATAGTGGGCCCACAAAAGGTGAGATTTACTTCAAATCTCAGTAAGTTAGACAACCAATGTATACAAAGATAGACATGCATGAAGAATGATAAACATGAGATGCATGCAATGCAGAAAAACTGTATTTGTCTCCCATTCAAATTTCTCAAGAATCTACATTTTCTTACAGAGAACATAATTTCACTTCTGTCGTTAAAAACTTAGTATTTTTTTTATATCATGAATCACATGAAATCAGAATTAACATAACGTATGGTATCATCATAGTTCCCCATATACACTATGAGTACCTGTTGGTGACCGTAGTACAACTCACATTGAAATTACGTTGTTTACAGACTCTTTCACAATGAATTGGCAATATAACATAATAGAACATCGTAAAAATCATAACATGTACACCCACCAGTATTAGGTGTCGTAACATATGATTTCGTTTCAGCATTCGTTAAAAATAACCCATTTGAAGCCTGTTGACTGTTTTTCGTCAACTCAAGAATTACCACTCCATATTTAATCACTCTAGAGTAGACAGAGGAGTTTCACCAGGATACTTCCCATCCTAGCCTTTGGGGTCGTGATAAAATAATTTTTCATGTAATACTTTTAAAAATGATTTTCATGATATGCATGTATGTGGCACCTTTAAAAAATGATAGTTGTATGCGAAATGACAAAAAAGGAACATAAGATATAACATTTCATGCTCAAAATGACAGTTATAAAATAAATGCGGCATTTATCAATCAACGATAAATAATCATCAAAGTGTAAATTATAGGCCAATTTACAGACTGTTGAAGTTGGAAGTGAGGTAGTGGCTGTAATAAAAATTGTACTAAGTCTGAATCTATACTAACTTAAGGAAAAAATAAAATTTTCAAGATAAAGGAGAAATTACGAAAACACCCCAAAACTTCCAAATATTGCTACTAATGCAAATGCTCTCCAATCTTAACAAAAATTCATAGTCCTCATATCTTGCACATTCTATGACTATCTATGCCTTCACAAAAAGAAAAAAAAAATCAAAGCAATCTTAGCCTATTCATTCTCAATTCATGGCAAGTTCTCTAGTTGATACCTATACGAAATTTTGACTATTGATTCTCATGAATGCATGCATGACAAATTCCTTCAATAAAAAAATGATCAATATGAATCCTCAATGACATAATAAAAGCTTAACTTTGAGCAAGTTCATCCCAACACTTACATGCCTAATAAAATCCTTAAGTGTGGTGCTCCTTACACCTTTTTCTTTCCAAGAAACTTCAAGTTTTCGGACCCTTCCTTCTTGAATCTGAAACTTTCCTTTAACAAAAAACCTAGTTACAAAATCACTAATGTTGTGACTCTCTTACCTCAAAACACCACGCTTTATGGCTCAAAAGTAAGTAGGGTCTCATTTATCTTTCTTTGAAGAAAACCCTAATCTAAGCATGTGAATAGACGTGGTTTCATGTAGATGAGCCTTTCAAAACATGAACTATTTTCTTCTAGCTCAAGTGTGCGTGTGTGAGAAAGCATAAGTTCTAGATGAACTTGACTTAAACCGAACCTCTCCTTCTTGAAGCTGTGCGTGTGTGTGTGTAGCATAAGTAAAGTTAGCTTCTTACCTTATTAGTTTCTTCTCTTGAAAGTATCCTCACTTGCCTATCCTTACAAGAGTGTTTGGGTGAGGAAAGAATATTGAGAGAAATGTTTGGTTGGTGAGAAAGTGGTGGAAACTTTGGAGGAAAATAGAGTAGCCAAAACTTACAAGAGCAAAAACATAAAAATGTCCAAAGGGGCCTAGGGTTTTTGGTCTTTCCCTTTTTATAGACACTCAAGGGCTTTCTTGCATGAAACAAGCTCATGCATGGTTGCCAAGTGGTGTGTAACCATACTACCTTCTTTCTCTAGCTCATCATTAGCTCAAGTTGGAAGCCCTAAGACATCTTCTTGCATGTGGCGTCCTACTCCTCTCAACCGAACCTCACTTCCTGTTTTGCCCTTTCTTTTCATGTCTTGGTTCAATGCACCTTATGGTTAAATGGTCTTTTACTAACTCAAGTCTCTTGCAAGTGTGCATGAGTGTCAAGTGGCACATGGAAAGTGTGGGTGTAAGTGCAAGGGCTACCGAATCCCACTCCCTCCTAGGAGATCTTCTTTTCATCATTTATTTGGACAACATGTGATTGGTCCTCCTTTTGGCACAAAGATCTTTCCCTAGCCGACCACCTTTAGGGTTTCTTACACAAAATTTTCTTCTAGAAACCCTTTAGGCGTGTAGCCTTCTTCCTTCCTTATTCTTGCTCCTTTCCAAGGCAACTTTTCACCTACCTTCATGCATGGAAGACATATGGCAAAAAGCAACCTTCTTTCTATGGTAGGCATCCATGGCCTCTTGGCCTTCCCTTGTTTCATTTTCCCATAATCCTAATCATTTCCGTCTAGATTCCTTTCCCGATAGTGACGTGTCAAAAAGCTTCTTCCTATTAGAAAATCCTCATGCATGCGTGACACATGGAAAGGAAGGGGTTGATCTTCCTATGATAGGTGTGTAAGCCATACCCTAATCCTTTTTGTCTTACTTTCTTGCTTTCATCTAGTCCATCATAGCCTTATGGTGACAAGTGGCATAAGAACTTTTAGGTTGGGCGTGAGCCCTAATCCCTTTTGGGCCTAAACCCTAATTTTCCTACAAGGGCAGAAACTCTCATGGACTTTAAAAAAAATAAAACAATTTACACAAAAGCTTAGAAAGTCTTGGTCGTCACATGGTTAACCTCTTCTTCAGCTCTTGAAAACTCTTCTCACACTATTCACTCCAAACACACTTTGCATTCTTCATCGTCAATGTTGTTAATGGTCTAGAGAGTTTAGAAAATCCTTGCACAAACCTTCGGTAGTATCATGCTGAGCCAAGGAAAATGTGTATTTCATGGGCATTGGTCACCCTTTGACATTCCATTATGGCTTCTATCTTGGAAGGGTCTATAGCTACTCCATTACTAGAAATGACATATGCCAAAAACTTCACCTCTCGAAGCTAGAACTCACACTTACTAAGTTTCGCGTAAAGTTGGTGTTCCTCAAATGTTCCCTATGTTCTTTGTCACTTTGGGAATATCATCTATGAATACTATCACATAACTATCCAAGTACTACCTAAAGATCGGATTCATTAAATCCATAAATGATGCCGGGGCATTAGTCAGTCCGAAAGCCATTACTCAGAACTCGAAATGTCCATAACAAGTTTGAAAGGTAGTCTTAGGTTTATCTTGATCCTTGATCTTGAGCTGGTGATATCCTAATCACAGATCTATCTTAGAAAATATCGAAGCTCCCTGTAACTAGTCCAATAAATCATCAATCTATGGCATGGCATACTTGTTCTTGATAGTTACTTTGTTCAATTCTCGATAATTGATGCACATTCTCAAAGTCTCGTCCTTCTTTTTCATGAAGAGGACTGGTGCTCCCCAAGGAGATGAGCTAGGGTGAATAAAACCCTTCTCCAAGAGTTCTTTGATTTGAACCTTCAACTCCTTTAATTCTGCCGGGGCCATTTAGAAAAGTGCCTTGTCTACTGGGGTTGTTGCTGGCTCTAGTTCAACTACTATGAAGACTCGATATTTTTTCCCAAAAACCTTCACTTGTTATTTTATTTTTAATTTTGGTTTGATTAGAATCTGTGGGCCAATGGTTGGTTAACTAGAATTCTTTTTTTTAGGGATTACTTGGACCTAATAGCCTAGGCATCCAAGCCCAATAGAGGCCCAAAAAGGGTTAGGTGGTAATCTGCCATTGAGGGGGCCAATTTGGGAAGGCAGAAAACCCTAATTAGGGTTTAGGGCCATGTGGCGCCTACTTGGAAGAAGAATGATCATTTTTGCTCTTTCCTTAGTAAATCCCATCATTTGAAACCTAGGGAAGAGTCACTCTTGGTAAGTACCATGTTGCCACTTGGAAACCATGCATGAGGACTTCTACAAGAAGCCAAAGGGAGAGAAGGGCAAGGGGGAGTTGGCACACATAGGGCACAAGCCCCACTCAGCTACTCACCTGCCACTTGGCACACATGCAAGTCCATCCCTTAGATGTAATGAGCCTAGATACAAAAGTGGGAGAAGGGGAAGAGGTGCCTGGGAGATGTTAAAAGCCACATGTACAACTTCCCAAGAGGCCTTAGGGTTTCGGCCAAGGGACTTCACGCCTACTGGAACACCCCGCCTAAAAATTTCCTTAGGCCTTGACCTTAGTAACCTTAATCCTAGTTAATTAAGAGTTGAGATATTCTATAATAAGAACAATTTTGGATATTTGAGATGGCAAGAGGACCGTATACTTTGGGTTTAGAAGAATTATTATAAAATTCTAATGCAATATTGATTTTTGAGGAAAAAGGAAATTTTTGGAACTTGATTGGTTAGTAATATTTAGTGCTTATTAATCTTGAGGATAAGAAGCCAAGAGGCCCATAAGGGAATGACACATGGCATATTGGATTGTTGCTACATTAATGGGGTAAGCAATTTGGGTTATATATTTGATGGAATTGGAGGAGGCCCAAAGAGTGGTTTACGAAGGGCCTGATAAGTGTTATTTTTATGTAATTTTTATCACTCTTTTATTTACGAAAAGTGTCATTTTTCCTCCAATACTATTGATTTTATTTTATTTCTACATATTTTTATTTATTTGCTTGGTTTTAAGGAATGCTAAGATTTAGTGCAAAATGAGAGTATTTTGGTACAAAAGAGACTACAGATCTAGACCGATGAGAGGTAGTGATATCTGAACAGAACTGATGAGATTGGGGCGAGGAGCCTTGTCCCATGGGTAGCAAAGAAGTTTCTCTCGCCCAAAGGCGAGAAGGATTACCTCTCAGTAGGCAAGGAGACTCGCAACCAGAATGCATGACTTGAAGGCGCGAAGACTTGGCGACAAGGCTCTAGGCGGTTAGATTTGGGCGACTAGTCTAAATGACCAACTTAAAAGACCAACCTAAACGACATCGTGGGCAACAACTAGAAAAGGCGAGAGGAGTCTTTCATCCTGGTCGGGAGCCTTTAAACTCGGTAGACAAGGATAGGGTTGTGCCTTTAGTTGTGACCTCCACACCAGTTATATTCAACGCACACGGTATCTACTTGGTGGGATAATTCCTTCGGACCAGGATAAATATGCTAACCACCAAATCCAAGTTCCACAATGAATATGTTTGGCGACCAAATCCTCCCGAATTCTACAATCCAAGTCGCATATCACTGAATCTTCCATTTTAGATAATCCAGTTATTCTTGGGATATTTCCTTTTATGTTAACATCTATCTTTAGATAATATTTTCTAGATTTTTAGGCAAGATGGTAGCCGCAGTTATCTTATTTCCAGATTTGAAATTCAACATCTATTTAATCTCAACTTGTGGGATGAATATTGGGGTTCTGAATCAAAGTTTTGTTTTGAGTTTCGTTTGTTTTTTCTTGTTTTTCTTTTTTTATTTCATTATAAACTAATTTTATTTTCTACAGCTTTGATGTAGCCTAGCTCCNCGTTATTCTTGGGATATTTCCTTTTATGTTAACATCTATCTTTAGATAATATTTTCTAGATTTTTAGGCAAGATGGTAGCCGCAGTTATCTTATTTCCAGATTTGAAATTCAACATCTATTTAATCTCAACTTGTGGGATGAATATTGGGGTTTTGAATCAAAGTTTTGTTTTGAGTTTCGTTTGTTTTTTCTTGTTTTTCTTTTTTTATTTCATTATAAACTAATTTTATTTTCTACAGCTTTGATGTAGCCTAGCTCCGAACACACAATTTATATTCTAAGTTATTTTATTTTCAATATTTCTATGATTGAGTGTTTATTTTTTGTTC
Organism: Pterocarya stenoptera; assembly: GCA_003123785.1. Classification (NCBI taxonomy): domain Eukaryota; kingdom Viridiplantae; phylum Streptophyta; class Magnoliopsida; order Fagales; family Juglandaceae; genus Pterocarya; species Pterocarya stenoptera. Next base: position 104,925 of record QEOT01001094.1, on the reverse strand, counting down.
TTACTACTTGCAATTTTCTAACTAACTATTGCTCGATCTTTTGGATTGCAATGAGACCGAGAGGTGATTTGTGATTAGAGCTCTAGGATTAAACACCGTTAGTTGAGCGAACATAGAGATGCTTTACCACGACTACTGTGATTTTCAAGAAAAATTCAAAGAACTTAATAAGTTTCCAATTAGTTAAATTCACATAGAGATATGGAGATATTAGTTGGAGATATTTTTGGTATTGTTCAAGAGAAAATATTGAATAGTTAAGAAATTTTTGTCATCAACTTGGGATAATTTGAATTCTATAACAAGGGAGAGTAAACTGTGTGGGATTTGCTAGGTGAAGTCAAACGCTCTAAATCTATTCTAATTATTTTTAAAAATCTTAATTTTAATGTTATTTGCTTCAGTTTAATTTAGATAAACCGTTCTTAAAATTTTGATTTTCCAAATAGTAATTAATTTAGTCAATTTTAATAGTTAATAGCATAATTATTCCTGGTTCGATAACCGTTTTCTTTAAAACACTTTACTACTTGTTATGATTCTATGCACTTGCAGATATATTTTTACATGAACAAATTTTTGGTGCCATTGCCAGGGAATATTATTTGTTATTGATATTGATACCAGCTAGATTTTTACTAATTTGGATTTTATTTTATTTTATTTATTTCAAAAAAAGATTTAATTTGGTCTCAGTTTGATCTTTTTTCTTTTCAAGAATCAGAAGTGCATGCGCCAATCTAGATCGTTAGAGCATATGATTTTCGATCCCGAGATTGAAATGACCTTACTTCAGATCAATAAAGAGAAAAAGAAAGAGGTCGCCGCCTGTGAAGTTAATATGGCCGACCAGGAGCATAAGGCGCTAAGAGAGTATGCAATGCCCTTGGTCGATGGGGCGATGTCCATTATAAGGCAACCAGCTATACAAGCCAATAACTTCGAGATCAAGCAAGCCATCATTCAAATGGTCCAACAAACCGTCTAGTTTAGGGGGCTGTCACAAGAGGATCCCAATGTCCATATTTTAAATTTTCTGGAAATTTGTGATACTTTTAAGCACAACTGTGGAGTGACAGATGATGCAATCCGATTGAGACTTTTCCCTTTTCCACTTAGGGAAAAAGCAAAAGCTTGCTTGAATTCTTTGCTGCCCGGCATCATCACCATTTGGGAGGAGTTGACACAAAAAGTTTTTGTAAAGTATTTACCTTCGGCCAAGACAGGAAAATTAAGGAATGATATTACTACCTTCGCCCAATTTGAGGGTGAATCATTGTATGAGGCATGGGAGAGATACCAAGACTTATTGCGCAAGTGTCCACATCACGACCTCCTTGCTTGGCTTCAAGTACAGACATTCTACAATGGTTTGGGACCCACAAATCGATCTAGAGGAGCATTAATGAGAAAGACCCATAAAGCCGCCTATGAACTTCTGGAAGAATTGGCATCCAACAATTATCAATGGTCTGCGGAGAGAGCAATGCCAAGAAAGGTGGCTGGAGTTTTTGAACTTGATTCTATTACCACACTGGCGGCGCAGATGGCAAATCTTTCACAGCAACTAGTTAAGATTAACGTTAATGCTATTCAAACTAATGTTGTTTGTGATCATTACGCAGGAAATCATTCCAGTGTAGATTGCCAAGTGGGAAATCCTTTTGCCCAACCGAGTCAAGAACAAGCCCACTACATGTTAAATTTCCAACGTCAGAACAATCCTTATTTAAACACGTTCAATCCTGGATGGAGAAATCACTCTAACTTTTGATGGAGCAATAACCAAGGGCCGGTTAGACCACCCCAACAGTTTCCACAGCAAGAGAAGAAGCCGACTAATATGAACCCGCAGGAAGAGAATCCCATGAACCCACAGTCAATTTGAAAACTCACCCAAGAAAACCAAAATCAAGTCAATGGATGGAGAATCAAGACTCGATGAGAACCCGTTTCAAGAACCTAGATTATATTAAAATCTAGACCAGTTGAAGAACCCGTCTCAAGAACCTAGATTACAAGGAGGAACGCCACAAAGGTTGTGATTTACCTTTGATAAGTTCAAAAGTTCAATTAAGAACAAGAGAAGTAAAACTCAGCTCACAATGAATAAATTCATCAAATTTCATAAACTAATCTTCAAAATGAGGCTACAAGCGTATTTAATAAAAACCTAATTGAAACCCTAGCCCAAATAAAACTCTTTTGTTCCAAAAATATCCCTGGATGAATAGTGATTCGTGAACAGTGTTTCGGCTACAGTGAACAGTGCGGCGCTATAGTGATTCGGACGTGAACAGTGCCGCGCTACAGTACCTCTCTTCAAAACCCTAGTTCCTAAAATTGCAACTTTCCAAATAAACCCTTGGCCAAAATACGAGACATTCCCAAAAACCCTAATTCATAAAAATAAGACATATGTGAGCCAAACATCATAAAGTCCAATTATTTTAAACTAATAAAATAATTCATTTAAATGATTTAAACAATTTGAAATCGTTCAAGTGCCCAAGGCCTTTAAGTCATATTATTGCCCTCTTCCATAACTTGTATCAAATGAATCAAAATTGGATCTTCATCCTTCAAGCCCATTTTGACTATTGGGCTCTTGCTTGACTCGTCCCATGTGGATTGCATCAATCCTTGCATTGCTTCTTTGATTATCTTTGCTCTTGTTCTTGTAATTGGTTCATCTGGAACTTTCAAAGAATCTTTATGACAAGGCCCGCCTTGGTTTCCATCATTCCCCCTCTCCTCAAAAGGATTCGACCTCGAATCTCCACCTGGATCAAAGGGAAAGAGGTTAGTAACATTGAAAATTGTAGAAACATGATATTTACCTGGAAGATCCACTTTATATGGATTATCATTAATTTTCTCAAGAATTTGAAAAAGTCTATCCAAGCTACTCCAGTCATCAACAAGCAACAATATCAAACTTAAAGGAGAAAGTGGATTAAAACCATAAACAAGTTCAAAGGGAGAATAAAAAATAGTTGTGTTCAAGGTTTTATAATATGCACACTCAAATAAGGGCAAATGATACTCCCTCAAACGTCCATGTAACAATTCAATAAATAACAAATGATACTCCCACAAATGTTCATGAAACACATTCAAAGTTTTTCTTATACCAAAATGACCACTCCAATTATATGCAAACTCAAAGAATGGCAAGCAATACTCCCATAAACGTTCATGCAACATGTTAATGAATGGCAACTGATACTCTAACAAATGCTCATGCAACATGTCAATGAATGGCAAATGAAACTCCCACAAATGTTCATGAAACACATCTAAAGTTTTTTTTTCACCAAAATGACCACTCCAACTATATGCAAACTCAATGAATGGCAAGCAATACTCACGCAAACGTTCATGCAAGATGTTAATGAATGACAAATGATACTTCCAAAAAGGTTCATGCAACATGTCAATGAATGGAAAATGATACTCCCACAAACGTTCATGTAACACATTAATGAATGGCAAATGATTCTCCCACAAACGTTTATGCAATATGGCAATGAATGGCAAATAATACTCCCACAAACGTTCATGCGACACGTCTAAAGTCTTCTTTGCACCAAAATGACCACTCCAATGATATGCAAACTCAATGAATGGCAAGCAATACTTCCACCCATGGTCACGCCACACATTTAAAATCCTTTCCATTCCAAAATGACCCAACGAACCACATCCATGCACTAGTATCTCACACATAAGACTAGTAGGCTCACAAAGTTTATCATCTCAAAACAAACACCAATCAAATTTATAGAACTTACCATATGGTGCTTTCTCACATGTTCCATGCACACTAGCCAATCCATCATTATTAACATACAATTTCTTATCATATTCAAGTCTTAATAACTTTGAATCCAAAATAATGACAAGGACATACCTTCTTGCTAAAACATCCACCACAAACTTTTCTTTACTTTGTGTGTACTTGATTACATAAGGAAATGTCTCAATGAATTGCACCCACTTGGCATGCATTCTATTCAACTTACATTGTCCCTCCAAGTGCGTCAAGGACTCATGTTCTTCAAAGAGAGGACGAGTAGGGATTATAGCACTTGGCACAAAATCAATGTAATGTTCTATCTCCCTAATAGGTGGCAATCCCCTAAACATATTGCTAGCAATCATGACCTCATATCCCTGCAACAAAGAAACAACAACACTAGGCAAATGGTCGTTAAATTTGTTAGTATAAAAGCTTGCCTTAGCATAAAAACTCACTTTTATTTTTTCATTTCTCTTTGCAATCTCTCTTTCTTTTTCCGCTCGTGGCTCCACTCTTTTTTCTTGACTCTCAGCCACCTCTTTATTTTCTTTTTCACTCTCTCTTTCTCTTGATGTTTCAGCCTCATTCTCTTTTTTCCTCTCACTCTCTTTTTCCTTTTCACACTCTTTATTTCCTTCACTCTCCTCTTTTTTTGAACTCTCAGCCTCACAATTTCTTTTTTTCAACTTATTCTCTCTTTTTCTTGAGATTTCAAACTCACCCTCATCTTTCCCCTTAGGTGGTTGGATCTTTCCCTTTGTCACAGTTTGATCATTTTTGTCCCCCTTTGGTTTCTAATGAGTGCTCAAAACCGAAGTATACCTTGATGTACCCTTTCTTTTTAACTGTCTCTCCACCTTCATAGCCATGTGCACCATGTCATCTACTTCCACATAAGATTGCAACTCAACTACATTGGCTACCTTCCTATTCAAACCACTCAAAAATCTAGCCATGGTGGCCTCCCAGTCCTCCTCTACATTAGCCCGTATCATCGCCACCTCCATCTCCTTATAGTAATCCTCCACACTCCTAGACTCCTGTGTAAGATTTTGTAGTTTTTGGTAGAGGTCTCTATAGTAGTGGCTAGGTACAAATCTCCGCCTCATGATAGCTTTCAACTCTCTCCATGTTTCTACAGGCCTTTCAAGATTCCTCATCCTATTGATCACTAATTGATCCCACCAAATAATCGCATAATCAGTGAACTCAATTACGGCCAACTTCACCTTCTTCAACTCAGAGTAATTATGACTATCAAATAGCAACTCTATTCTTTTCTCCCACTCTAAATAAACTTCAGGGTCAGCTCTATCTCGGAAAGATGGTATTTTCATTTTGATTCTCTCAAGGTTCCTATCTACTTCATCTCGACCCCTTGGGTTTCCCCTAAGTCCTCTTTTACTCCTCTTGTTCTACCCAATTCAACTTTAGATGTTAGGTCTTCCTCATCCTCTCCATACTCACCATTCTCATACCCATTCTCAATACTAGGCTCATGTCACCTCCTATTTCTCTCACCTTGTAGATTTCTAATCACTGTTTCTCGTTGATCTACCCTATCCCTCACTTCCCCCAACACCAAGTTCAACTGCTCAAACTGTTGTTGCATGGCTTGCAACATAAAGGATGAGTTATCTGTCATCCCCTTTGGTGATTAGTCACTCCTATGAGACATCATAATGTGCTGCACAAAAAGAATGTTAGTGGAAAACCTCACACACTCCCTTACGTGTTTACTCTCGAATAATGGCACTCCACTCGTGTTTCACTCTTAATTGGCTTTTTTCCGATAATAGTCTCACACTCTCTTGCCTTTTATCTCAATAGTTTTCTCGCTTAAGTTCTTTTAAAACTAGTTGAACTAAATCAAGACAATACAATCTTGTATTATTCCAACTAGTAATATAAATGCAAGAAACAAGAACAAGAAACAAGGAATGAATAAAATGACCCGAGATTTAAGGAATTTATATGAGGGAAAGAGTAATGATAAAACAAGATACCCACTAGAAAGATGTTTTCAGCCCCTTTGATGATAAAGCTCAATCAACAAATGTCTTTCTTTCTCTTTGTTGTAACTATGTAGCAACATATGAGAATGCTACCCTTTTTTTTTCGAATTTTTTTTTTCTTTTCTTTTCTCTAATTCAATGACAAACAACAATATTCAATTAAAAATCAAGTAATTGAATTCAAACACACAAGAATTGACAATGAAATATAAGAGAATCAATGGAACGACACTCCAAGCAATTGACAAACTTAGAGATGCAAGAAACCCTAAGAGATGCAAATTTCAGTCAAACCCAAAACCCTAAGAATTTTGGCAACGTACTTTTTATTTGTATTTTTTTTGGCAACCCTAGAACAATGAAGCCCTAGAATTAAATTTAAAGATGCAAGAATTAAAAGATAGAATCAGATCTGATTGGAAATCGAGCTCTGATACCAAATGATATGAACCGGCAGGAAAAGAATCCCTTGAACCCACAGTCAATTTGAAAACTCACCCAAGAAAACCAAAATCAAGTCAATGGATGGAGAATCAAGACCCGATGAGAACATGTTTCAAGAACCTAGATTATATTAAAATCTAGACCAGTTGAAGAACCCGTCTCAAGAACCCAGATTACAAGGAGGAACGCCACAAAGGTTGTGATTTACCTTTGATAAGTTCAAAAGTTCAATAAAAAACAAGAGGAGTAAAACTCAACTCACAATGAATAAATTCATCAAATTTCATAAACTAATCTTCAAAATGAGGCTACAAGCGTATTTAATGAAAACCTAATTGAAACCCTAGCCCAAATAAATCCCCTTTGTTCCAAAAATATCGCTGGATGAATAGTGCCGTGTGAACAGTGTTTCGGCTACAGTGAACAGTGCGGTGCTACAGTGATTCGGACGTGAACAGTGCCACGCTACAGTACCTTTCTTCAAAACCCTAGTTCCTAAAATTGCAACTTTCTAAATAAACCCTTGGCCAAAATACAAGGCCTTCTCAAAAATCCTAATTCATAAAAATAAGACATATGTGAGCCAAACATCATAAAGTCCAATTATTCTAAACTAATAAAATAATTCATTTAAATGATTTAAACAATTTGAAATCATTCAAGTGCCCAAGGCCTTTAAGTCATATTATTGCCCTCTTCCATAACTTGTATCAAATGAATCAAAATTGGATCTTCATCCTTCAAGCCCGTTTTGACTATTGGGCTCTTGCTTGACTCGTCTCATGTGGATTGCATCAATCTTTGCATTGTTTCTTTGATCATCTTTGCTCTTGTTCTTGTAATTGGTTCATCTAGAATTTGCAAAGAATCTTTATGACAAGGCCCGCCTTGGTTCCCATCACCGACACTTAAGGATATGTTCATGCAGTACATGCAAAAGACTGATATGGTAATCCAAAACAACTCGGCATCCATACACAATCTTAAGGCGCAAATTGGTTAGCTTTCCAACATGCTTACTGAGAGGACAACATGGACTTTACCGAGCAACACTGTGACCAATCCGAAAGAGCATGTCAAAGCCATAGCACTGTGAAGTGGGCAGACATATGACCAGCCACAAACAGTAAGTATCGAGTGAGATGTAGAAGCTAAAAATGTGGAGAGCGAGAAGAAGGAAACCGAGTACGAGGTGAAAGAAACCTATCGAGAGGCGATCGACTAGCAAGTTAAGAAGACTAGAGAGAATAAAGGGGCTGCAAAATAAAAGAAATCCAGGGAGTTTACTTCTAAAACTTATTCTCCTTCAATTTATGATCCACCAATTCTTTTTTTGCAAAGATTAAAGAAAAATAAAATTGATAATCAATTCTCTAAATTTCTGAGTATATTTAAGAAATTGCATATTAATATTTCTCTCATTGAAGCCTTAGAGCAAATGCCTAGATATGCAAAAATTTTTAAGGATATATTACCAAACAAGCGAAAGTTGGAGGAGCATGAAACTGTGATGCTAACTGAGGAGAGCAGTGCAATTTTACAAAAGAAGCTGTTGCCTAAGTTGAAAGCTCCGGGGAGTTTCACGATCCCTTGCACTATATGAAATTCCTATTTTGATAAAGCTTTATGTGACTTAGGGGCAAGTATTAATCTAATGCCTCTCTCTGTTTTCAGGAAATTGGGTCTTGGAGAAGCAAAGCTGACCACCATCTCTCTACAGTTGGCGGACAGATCTCTTAAATACCCAAGAGGACTCATTGAGGACTAACTAGTGAAAATTGATAAGTTCATTTTTCCTGCCGACTTCATTGTACTTGATATGGAGGAGGATGAGGAGATCCCTTTGATATTGGGTCGACCGTTCCTGGCGACGGGGAGAACTTTAATTGATGTCCAGAAAGGGAAACTTGTTTTGAGGGTATGTGAGGAGCAAGTCACGTTTGACGTGTTTCAATCTATGGAATTCCAGTCCGAGGTACATTCCTATTTTCAAATAAGCGACCAAGACATGGTCGAGACTGACGGGACTTATGGAGACGAATTTCCAAAGCTACCACTTGAGGTATGTCTTGCTCACTATACATCCATTGAATCCAAAGATGAAAAAGTTAAGGAGTGTGAAAGATATTTAGAAGCTACCTTCCCTTTCTCCTTCAATAAAACCGAAAGTGGAAGAGCTACACTCATCTCAACCGATGTCACCCAAGCCTGACCTCAAGCCACTTCCATCAAATTTAAGGTATGCTTTCTTAGGCCAGGACTCTACGTTTCTAGTTATTATTAACAGTTCATTGAGTGATGTAGAGGAAGGTTGCTGAGAGTCTTGAGAGAGTACAAAATGGCCCTAGGTTGGACCATCTCGGACGTCAAAGGTATTAGTCCTTCAATTTTCTTGCACAAGATTTTAATGGAGGATAATTTCAAACCGATCGTCCAACCCTAAAGGAGATTGAATCCATCAATGCAAGAAGTGGTGCATAAAAAGGTATTGAAGCTTTTAGATGCCAGGATCATTTAACCAATCTCAGATAGTGCATGGGTAAGTCCAGTGCAAGTCGTCCCAAAGAAAGGAGGGATAACTGTGATCAAGAATAACAACAATGAACTCAAACTGACCAGGACGATCACAGAATGGCGAGTTTGCATAGATTATCGAAGACTAAATGATGCAACTCGGAAAGACCATTTTCCCTTACCCTTTATTGATCAAATGCTAGAAATACTTGTCGGCCATGCCTACTAGTGTTTTCTAGATGGATATTCCGGTTACAATCAAATTGCCATTGCACCCAATGATCAAGAGAAGACCACTTTCACCTGTCCTTACGGCACTTTTGCATATAAGCACATGCCTTTTGGTCTTTGCAATGCACCAGCCACTTTTCAAAGATGCATGATGTCCATCTTCTCGGACATGGTGGAAATGGTGGAAACAATTTTAGAAGTCTTCATGGATGACTTCTCGTTTTTTGGTCATTCTTTTGATAACTGCTTATTTAATTTATCTTTGGTTTTGCAGAGATGCAAGGAGACAATTCTTGTTTTAAATTGGGAAAAATGTCACTTCATGGTCACAGAGGGAATAGTGCTCGGCCACCACATTTCCTTCAAGGGAATTGAGGTCAACCGAGCAAAGATAGAAGTTATTGACAAACTCCCACCACCGAACAATGTGAAAGGCGTGAGGAGCTTCTTGGGTCACGCCAGGTTCTATCGTCGGTTTATAAAGGATTTTTCCCAAATTAAACCAAGATTTTATTAAAGATAATCAGTTTGAATTTTCTGCTAAATGCTTGCATGCTTTTGAACATTGAAAAAGAAATTAATTTCACCACCTATCATTGTATCACCAAATTGGAATTTACCTTTTTAATTAATGTGTGAAGCCAGTGATTATGTTATAGGGGCTGTGTTGGGGCAGAAAAAGGATAAAATTTTTCATGTTATTTATTATGCAAGTCAGACCTTAATAGAAGCTCAACTTAATTATGCTACTACTGAGAAAGAATTGTTAGCAGTTGTGTTTGCCTTTGACCAATTTTGTTCTTATTTAATAGGTTCAAAGGTGGTCGTCTACACTAATCACTTGGCTCTTAAATACTTGCTGTCGAAAAGGGATGCCAAACCGAGACTGTTACGATGGATTCTGCTACTACAAGAGTTTGATTTGGAAATAAGAGATAAGAAAGACATCGAGAATGTAGTGGCCGACCACTTATCTCGCCTTGAGCTTAAAGAAGTGGTTGGCGAGGAGAATTTTCCAATTAATGAGACCTTCCCGGATGAGCAATTAATGGCCATACAAGTTGTTCCATGGTATGCCGACATGGTGAATTATTTGGTGTCCAACATTCTCCCGACCGAGATGACATATCAACAAAAGAAGAAGTTCTTCTCCGACTAAAAATACTATTTTTGGGAGGAACCTTTTCTATAGCGGCACTGCGCAGATCAGATAATCAGAAGATGCGTGCTCGAGGAAGAGATGGAGAGCATACTCAGACATTGCCACTCTTTGGAAGCGGGCGGCCACTTTGGTGGCACAAAAACAGCAGTAAAATTTTTACAATGCGGCTTTTATTGGCCGACTATTTTTAAAGACTTTTTAAATTTTGTTACTTCATGTGATCTTTGTCAAAGGGTTGTCAACATTTCTAGGAAACAATAGATGCCTTTAAACTATATTTTAGTGATTGAATTATTTGATGTTTTGGGTATAGATTTCATGGGTCCTTTGGCCAAAACCCTAAGGCCTCTTGGGAACTTATGCGTGTGGGTTTTGACATCTCCCATGCACCTCTTCCCTTTCTCCCACTTTTGCGTCTAGGTTCATTGTATCTAAGGGGCTTGCATGTGAGTGGGTGAGTGGGGCGTGTACCCTATGTGTGCGGACTCCCCCATGCCCTTCTCCCTTTGGCTTCTTCTAGAAGCCCTCATACATGGTTGCCAAGTGTGGCGCCCTCAGCCCCGCATGGGATTGGACGGTGACTAAAACGTCGGGACATATAATACAAGGCTACACACCCTCATACATGATAGATAATATGCTATGCACCTAAGTACACTAGCAGTATGCAATAACATCGCAGCAAAAAAATAGTAAAAGTCTGGTATTCTAAGTAACGCAACAAGCAATTACAAAGCACATGACACCGTACTAACAAAATATCCCCACATTGTCTATAACCATAAACATGTATCATAAGATATGGTAACCCAAAAGCATAGAGTAAAGTTTAATCTCTCAAAGCACGAGACCTCCTCAAAACATTGTTCCTCAAAAACCTGAGATCTAAACCATAAGTTCCCTCTCTTTTTTTTTTCTTCTTCACAAAATAACTAGGTTCCCGTTCTCTTCATTGCTAATGTCCCATCTGGAATCAGACACCAAAAGACTCCTTGGGATTTCTGAGTTCCAGGTGGTGACGACTCTAATTTCTTGGATGCTACCCTTGTATCAGATCAGGGCTTCGAGGTTTGCTTAAAATAAGCGGACAACTGGTCCATGTACCAATCGAACTTCAAAAAGTCAGAACGAGCTTGTATAGAATACTCGTCCTTGCCACAGAACCATCTAGATTCATGATTCTTGGGAATCCGGTTACCTCTAACCACTTCTACCATTCCGGTTGGGGAATGGTAGTGGAAACTACTACAATGAGATTTCGAGAAATCTCAACAAGTAATCACACACCATACAATAGTTAATGCTAGCATACAACAGGTATATCATGAAATGCATGCATGGACATGTACTTGACATATAACTTGACCAAAACTTGACTTATGCATTTGACTATTTTCAAAAGACTTGTAACAGAGACTTTAATATTTTTAGAAAACTTCTTTGACTTTCTTTTTTTCATGTTGACCTTAATCAGAACTTTTCATATCAGAAAATATCACAAGATTTGCATTGAGGGATCCTTATCATATCACGAGATTTTCATCAAGTGACCCTTATCTTATGAGCTCTTATTCTTGTTCATAGGGTGGACACAACATGGTTCCCCTTTGCACCGCGTGTTCCTGCTAGTTACTGCACACCATCAACGGTCCATGCATCGTTATGAATATGTCATAAACAGAGATTCATATTAACTCAACCTTACTTCGTCGGATTACATGCCTTATGCACCCACTAGTGTTAGGTGCTTCCACGCTCCGGCATTCTTTAAAAAGAATCCATTCGAGACTCGTTGGCTGTTCTTCTTCGACCCAGCAGTTACCACTCCATTCTTAAAGCACTCCAGAGTGGACAAAGGAGTTCCACTAGGATAATCTTCCGTCCTAGTACTTGGAGTCGTGATAAAACTTTTAAACTCTTTTCTTTGAAAATATTTTTTTCCCCAAATGCATGTGACATGAGATTTAAGACATACGTACTTACACTTGACATATAACATATGAAATGTCGTGCATGAAATAACCAAGCATGACATGTTCAATTCATAGCATGATAACATAGATCACATGAGATATCAAAACACATAGTTAGAACTATGAAAAAAGGGCCTTGGCCGAAGCATGTAGGTACACAAACATGAAAAATCATCACTTGAACATGCTTCTAACCTCAAACATATTGCATAGGAATCAAAGCATAATGAAACAAGACATAAAATCATGGTATTTGGGTAAGATCCGAAACTTCCAAGACATGGTATAGCCGAATCACTAAGTATCACAAATTGACAACAATATTTTCCTTAAAACCGAAACATGCTAAGAACATTCTTTCCATTTTCATCTTAAACTGAATCATACCATTCATGTAATATTCATAATCCAAGATCATCCTTCTCGAAATCCTATGAGATTTGAATCTCATATTAGGTTGAGAATGTGACCTATGTGTGCAAGACTATGAGAAAGCCGATCATTACCTTGTCTATCCTTGATGGTGCCGAAATCCTCTCTTAAAAGGAATCCTTCTTGTTTGGTTGGAAAGAAAGTACGAGAGACTGAGAGAATCTTCAAGTGAACATGTGAGAGTTGTGTGGAGAGAGTGAGAGTTCAAGCAAAACCTAAAAAATGGCAAGGGAAAAGCCCATAGGCGTGTACTCCCTCCTTTTTATAGTAGTCTCCTCACTTCCCTCTTTGGTTGCTTCCAAAATCCTTGCATGGATGACAAGTGGCACGTGTTTCTTCTTGCCCTTTCTCTTTTGCTGAAAATGACTCTTAGAATACCCACTTGGATTTGCATTGGGAAGGGACTACTTGGGGCTGGTGTGTAGGGTTTCTTCTCCCTTGGCCGAAATCCCTTCTTTCCCCTTTATGCCCTTCATTTTCTTAAGCAAGTGAGTATCTCTTCAAGGGTACCTTTGTAAAACATCTCATGCCTCTTCCTTTTCCCAACAAACAACTTTTGGCATGGGTGACAAGTGGCATGGGCGTGTGTCTTGTCCATTGCCGCCCATCACTTCACCTTCCCTTTGTTGCTTCATCTTCTATTGCTCCTTCCCAAGATGACTCCTCATGTGCCATTGGTCTAGGGGTAATCCAAGTGACAAGTGGCAAGTGAAGAGGTGCTTGGGAGTGTGGTAGCTGAAATCCTAGGGGCATATTAGTCCTTTGACATGAGTCCCTTCATCTAATTCTTCTAGAAGTTTATGCATGTTTGGCACTCGGCAAAAACTGACCAAATTCGAAATCCCTTGTGCCTCCTTCGGTTTCCCATGCAGATTTTCTAGAAAAACTACCTTTCTCTTCCCTAGGCTTCCCTTTCCAAGAATATCTACCTTGGAACTTGAAATTGGGCCAAAACAATGGGTCTAGGTGTGTGGGAGTGGTTGGCCGAAAGTCCTTTAGTCTTCCTAGGTCCATTTTGTCTTCTAATTCTTCTAGAAGGTTTCTAACATGTTGACAAGTGGCAATTCCTCTAGGGTAGGCGTGTAAGCCACCTCTTGGCGTTTCCCTACACTTCACTCTCCCCCTACACTTTTTCAATTTCAATACAAAATAAAATAAACAATTCAACTTTTTTAAACTCATCTCATATTCTCTCACCTAATCATTACAACTTTTCCAAATTTCAATACAAAATAAAATAAACAATTCAACTTTTTTAAACTCATCTCATCTCATCTCTGAAAACAAACGAGGCAGCTAAAAGTTATAGTACCCACTGTAATCCCAAACATGCACTTTATCTACTGCTACAGCTTATGAGCTGCCACGTTTGGGAATGCCACATAGTATTTTTTTTTATTTTAAATTCTTTTAATTTTTAATAAAGAAATATTCTAATATACGCTAATTCATTTTCTGTTTAATTTGATTCTTAGGTGTGCTTAAGGTGTTTTTTAAGTTTTTGTTTTACGCTATATTTCCTACGATTAACTTGATCATTTCATTTCTGTTTTGTCTTTGTCATCACATATTAAGAAAATCCAAGCGAGAGAATTTGCAAATATCAAACTAGGGCTTATGACGACGGAAGACTACCCAAACCAAATTTTCAAAATTGTCCGTGTTTGCACCCTACTTAATTCCGTACGAGAAATATAAGGTAATAAGATTTGAATGAACCCCCGAAACCACAATCGTCTTGTAATCTTCGAATTGAGTTATTACACAAAGTTGGAGTAGCAATGCATATTGTAGAAAAGAGCATGGTAAGGAATTCATCTCTCTCTATTGTATTCATTATTATCTGCTCATTATTAGCTACTTGGTTGCACTACTGCCACCGGATCATCCTACTTACAGAGTTGTCAATCTCACCCTTCTTTTTTTATACAAGGAAAATGATAGTATGCCACCTAGGTTGTACTATTGAGTTTGATCGCTCGGTTTTTATTTTATTTTTCACTTAGTGGTTAAGAAAGTAACTATTAATTATGAATTGTATTTTTTTTCTTAACATTTAAGGATGTTAAAAAAATATTTAAATGAAAAAAAAAAAGTTCAAATACACTAGGGGCACGCCCAGCCGTCCGTACATACTGGGCGGTACCCTAGCATTGTCCCTTATACAAATGTCTTGGATTAGCCAAACGACCATAGCTACGACTATTACCATATGAAAGAATCTAGATCTTGCCCTGTGCAGACATACACTCTAGGATGAACAATGGTCATGTAGAACTTTCGTTCTTTTGACAATAAGATTATATAATATTTTCTATTCTTTTTGAGTAATTTATCGAAGTTTTTTTTTTTTTAAAGGAAACCGTCATCATTCATTCATCAGAGAAATTTACATCCGTGATCAAATACATTCTGGTATGTTCCCATATCAAACATGACATCATAAACTAAAATAATGCATTTGGAGATCCACCAATATAATATTTCCTTTTGTAATTAATCTGGTCTTCACTATTATTGATACTCTCTACAAACAAACGTCCAATAGACAACACTCTCTACCTAAACAGAAACTCAACTCACCCTTCATAGAAAGAGATGACTCAACCTCTACAGAAAAACGTCCGAGAGATGAACTTTTTTTTTTATTATTTTAATTATCAATAAAGAAACCAAAAAGGAAAGTACTAAGATTGATGAGAAAAAAAAATGGATTACAGTTTGGACAAACTCCGGTAGACTTTGGAATCTATGATAGCCCGTGAAGGCAACACACTTGTCTCTTTTCAGCCACAAATGTCATATCTGAAAGGGGTGGCGCTTGAGGACCATGCACGGTGATTTTTGCAAAACCACCACTTTCCTTCTAACGATTTTCTACTTATGAATCTACTTGTGTTACACGTATCTCTCGGGAGTTGCAGAAAAGCTTTAGATCTATCTTTTTCGATCTTGAAGAAAGCAAAATAAAAATAAACAAAAAAAACCTTGATAGACAAAGTGGGTAAATGGAGGAAGGAGGTAAGGAGAGGGAGGAGGAGGAGGAAGCCGAAACCTCTTCCCCCTCTGATGAAAATTATATCTGAAACCCTTGATTTTTTACGAGAGAGAGAGAGAGAGAGAGAGAGAGAGAGAGAGAGAGAGAGAGAGAGAGAGAGAGAGAGAGAGAGNGAGTAATGTATGGAAGTTAATATAATTCTTTTTATGTGTAATACATATCGATAACTATTATGTTTCCTTTTATTGAGTTTTTTTCACTTATTTATTTGTAAACCACGTGAGCCATGCGTTGGCACATGGTGTGCATATTAAATTGAAAAATTCTATCTATACTTATAATTTCATGTATAGTATCAGCTATTGAAATGGTGAAAATTTGAAATTTAAAATTTAAATTAAAACAAATTGATAAAATAAGACCGATACTTAATACGTATAATATTGTGCATAAATTTGAATGTACATATAGCACTACTCTATTAAATTTGCTTTAGATAATATATATAAATATGACAGGGTATTTTAATTGAGACAATTATTAAATTAAGGAGCGAATTGATAAAATTTAAAATCCATGAAGAGAATAATAAACATGTAAAAACTAAGGATTTTTTATGTACTTTATCCGATATTTTAAAAAATAAAAAAATTATATAAGAAAACAAATTTCAAAAAAGAAATATCTTTTCAAAAATATGATTTTGGATATTTTCATGTTTTATTTCATTTTTTACATTTTTGCCCTTGTAAAATAAAATTTTCAATTTTTATGTTTTTTACTTTTCTAAATATTTTTTTTTTTGGAAAATCATTTTTCAATTAATTTTTATTTTTTTAAATTTCAAATTCTAAATTTTTTTAGCAAAGGTCTCAAGACTAACTCAAGATGTTATTTTAATAATAGCTAACCTAACTCTTTTTTGTTTCCCTTTCTGGTTAACCTCAAGATCTTAAGATTAAGGATTATCCACATTTTTTATGGTCTAACTTAATAGCCAACTTCTTAAAATCCTCTATCAAAAAAAAAAAAAAAAACCTTCTTAAAATCCTGAATATTTTTTATTCAGAGTTTACTTATTTGGAAAAAATAAATAATTCACTTATCACTATGTGAGATATACAAATTTAGAATCACTAACTACGTCCATATCCATATCACGATATGAAGACGTGCTAACTCCATCTGTGCAATAACCAAAATAACCGGTCACAATTAGAATCCATTATAAATATTAAAAAAAAAAAAAAAATGTACAGCTTAGGCAATGCCTTTGTACAAGAATTGTTTCTTAAAAGATAAGATGATATTTACAGTGAAAATGCTGCACAGTCATTTTTTTAAAAAAAGTGAGTAAATATGGAATCTAAATGAAAAAATATTTTTCTAATTGTGGATGTCACTCTTTTTTAAAAAGAGTGTACGGCGCTTACACAACCCATAACTGTATCTAGTATTACTTTTTTTAAAAAGATGTGATGTAAACATGACTTTTATAAAATTCGATATTAATTACTTCATGATAAACAAAATAGATAGATGTATCCACATACGATCCAAACTAAAATTCATAAAATATATATAAAAACACACACACACACACACAC
>QEOT01001094.1:70315-86875 GCA_003123785.1 Pterocarya stenoptera | reverse complement strand
ACTAAATCATTATAACTTATACTAATATATAATATAGTTATAATTTCTTATAAATTTATAACTTATAATAAATCACTATAATATAGTATAACTAAATTAATATAACAACTAATATAACCATTAGTATAACTATATAAATATATAATAGTATTAATAGTCTATACTTAATTATAATATAGTATAATTATATATAAAAAAATATAAAAAATATATAGAAATATATTTGGTCTGGTCCAGTCCGAAAAACAGCCGGACCGTGGACCGGACCGAATTCATTTGGTCAAAAAAAAAATTGGACCGGACTGGACCGAACCAAATTCGGTCCGGTCTGGTCCAGTCCAAAATGACCGGTTTGGTCCGACCAACCGATGCTCACCCCTAGGAGCAAGTGTTGCAGTTGGCCACCCTTGGAGTACCCAAACCCATCCCGAGGTGGTTCTTTAGCCATCCCACACGGGATGGTCAGCATCCATCCCAACCGAGGTGATTTTCCAAGTGCTATTCTAAGGGATGATCAAGGTTGTTGGTTGAAGGTTCAGCCAACTCTCGAGGTGGTGGCAACCACCTAGATGGCCGACTAGAGTGGCTACTGATGGTGGGTGGTGGTGCTGAAGGATTTAGTGTTTGAGGTTTTTTAGGTTTTAGAATTCTTAAAAGAAAGAATGTGAAAATAATCTTATATTATGTGATTATTTAAAACCAGAGCGATCGGTCCTTACGTGACAGTTTGAGATTGCAGGATATAAACCAAACCAAATTTTGCATGACATCCTGTCAGAAGTGGCGCTCTTGAGACAAGCCAATCCATGATCAATCTCTCCTACTCAAATTGTTGATTCGCATTAAGCCCCACAACACGATACGACACCTTTGAATTAATGAAGTTATGTTCATTTTGATATCATCTTTCTTGATCTCTAATTGTATCTACACGATACTCTGAAAGTATGATGCAAATACAGGGCATAACTCCCAGGCGAAGACTGCTCCGTGAATCATGAAAGATGGAGACTCATTCGGCTGTTACGTGGAAGATTAAGTTTTATTCGGCTATTGCAAATCTTATCCATTAATTTCAAAATTCTGTTGTTAAGTTGTCGTTATTTCTTTCCAAATTTATTTCCGTAAGATTCTATTGCTATGTTAGCAATCCTTTCCTAGTTTATTTCCTGATTTATAGTACAACATGTAATCCTTTAAATATGGTAGTGATGAAGAGAAACGGCAGTTGCTATTATTTGATAATATTGGATTTTATTCCAAACTGAAGCGATCTCATTAGCAGAGGGATTCTGTTTGTATTTTATTCTTTCTTAACGCCAACGTGAGGTTGGCCCTTTGAGAGTCTGCACCATTTTTGGCATCAGAGCAAGGTTTTTCTTCCTCAAGGAATTTAATATTTCATGCCTGTAACCCGTAGTGGTAATTCTTACAATATGTCAAATAACCAAAACCAAAACACTGATCTAGCCCAGCTACAAACACAGATCACCCAACTTGCATTTGTTCTGGAACAGATATTCATAGATTGGATACAATGGAGGAGCGTCAAACCCGAGATGAGTTTGTACCTCGTAACAGGAGGATGCGTGGGCCTCCTCCGGAAGCTGAAATAGAAGATAGTGAAGAGGATGAAGATTACAAGGAAAGGAACAGGGGATTTGGTGATCGTGAAGCTTGCTTTGGGCGAAATGGTCGTGAAATTCCCAGGGGACGAGGAGGGCGTGGCTTCGACCGTCACTCTCATGATGAACTAACCAAGGGAATGAAGGTAGATATTCCAGACTTTCTTGGAAAATTGGACCCCAATACTTTTGAAGATTGGTTGATGGCTATTGAGGATTATTTTGATTGGTTCTCTGTTTCCGAAGATAGAAAAGTACGTTATGTCCGCATGAAATTAAAAGGACATGCACGAGCTTGGTGGAGTAGCGTAGAAGAACAACTACGTTGTACTCAACGTGTGCCAGTGTCCAATTGGGAAGAAATGAAGGAGCGGCTAAAGGAGAAATATTTACCTATTGACTACGAGCAAATGGTGTTTGAAGAGATGCTGCAACTGAGGCAAGGAACATTGACTGTCGACCAGTACACAGACCGTTTCCATGAATTGACTGTCCGTAGCAAGGTGGTGGAAAACGAACAGCAAACTCTAGCTCGTTATCGCACGGGGTTACATAATGAGTTGCGAAAAGAGATGCTAATAGCACGGATCCTAAATGTTGATGAAGCTTATCAATTGGCTTTACGCATTGAAAAGCAATTGGGATTCTCCAACTGGAGATGCATGTCATCTACGGATCCCAGACAAGAACGAGCATCAACACAACAATACCAGAAGCCATCTCTACCCACTGACTAGGGTAGACACGCCATGGTGGGTGACCAAAGAGGAAAGTTCAAACTTATGGGCGATGGGCCACAATGCTATAAGTGCAAGGGGTTTGGACATTTTACTATAGTATGTCCTACGAGAGAAAAGAAATTGGCCTTTGTGTGTGAAAAAGAACTTAGATTGGTGGACACAGTTGACAGAGTTGAAGAAAAAGAATACGAAGCAAGCGACGGCGAAGATATAGAGCACTTGGAAGCAACTGATTTGCCCAGTTGTGTGATTCACCGAGCTTTGACAGGTACTAAGAAAAAGATTCAAGGTGCTGATCTTGATTGGAGGCGCACCAATATTTTCCACACCAGAGTGGAGCATGGTGGTCGTGCGCTGAAGTAATAATTGACAACGGGAGTGGAATGAACGTAATTTCCAGTGATGCAGTGGAACGCTTGGGTTTGAGAACTGAAAAACACCCCACCCCTTATCGAGTAAGCTAGGTTAATGAAGATAACCCCATTTTAGTTAAGCATCGTTGCTTGGTGAGGTTCACAATGGGAACAAATTATTCGAATGAGGCCTGGTGTGATGTGGTTCCCATGACCGTTTGCCATTTGCTATTGGGTCGACCCTGGCTCTATGACAGAAAGGTGCTGTATGATGGGTATGCCAATTCTTACTCTTTTAAATTTAATGGCAAGAAATTCGTTTTAGACCCTTTGTAGATCTCTGAATTTGAAGCACAACCGAAACAAAAAAAGGTAGAAGCTGTTCCAGTGCTAACCATTCGGCAGTTCACTCAAGCTCTAAAGGAAGAACAACTAGTGTTGTTAGTAGTGAACCGAGAGGCTAAACAGGACGACGGTATTATCCGCAACGAATTTACGAAGATGCTAGAGAAGTTCCAAGAAATTATGGTCGATGAGATGCCGAGACAACTACCACCCATGCGAGAGGTGCAACATGCCATTGATTTAATTCCAGGTTCTTCTCTGCCAAATCTACCTCATTACCGTATGAGCCCCATGGAAAATGAGGAACTCAACAGACAAATTCAACAGTTGCTTGACAACGGGTTCATCCGAGAAAGTCTTAGCCCTTGTGCCGTGCCAGTTCTACTTACACCTAAGAAGGATAATACTTGGAGGATGTGCATCGATAGTAGAGCAATTAACAAAATAACAGTGAAATACCGATTCCCTATCCCACGGCTGGACGACATGCTTGACTTACTGAGTGGCGCATCCATCTTTACAAAAATTGATCTTCGTAGCGGGTATCATCAAATTCGAATCCGTTCCGGAGATGAGTGGAAGATGGCATTCAAAACAAAAGATGGATTATTTGAGTGGTTGGTTATGCCTTTTGGGCTAACCAACGCACCAAGTACATTCATGCGTGTTATGACCCAAGCACTTAAACCTTTCTTGGGAAAATTCGTAGTCGTCTATTTTGATGATATTTTGATTTTTAGCCATTGTGTGCAGGATCATTTAGACCATGTGCAGCAGGTATTAGAGACGTTGTAGAGCGAATGACTTTTTATAAATCGTGGAAAGTGCTCCTTCATGAAGAATCGGGTGTATTTTTTGGGATTTATTATCTCAGACCAGGGGGTTGAAGCCGATCCTAATAAGGTTCAAGCCATCAAAAGTTGGCCTGCTCCTCACAATTTTTCTGAAGTGCGCAGCTTCCACGGGTTGGCAACCTTTTATCGGCGTTTCATACGGAATTTCAGTGCCATCATGGCTCCCATTACCGAATGTTTGAAGTCCAAGAATTTTTTTTGGACAACAGCTGCTAATAAAGCATTTACTGAGATCAAAATAAAAATAGGAGAAGCTCCAGTTCTAAAGTTGCCGGATTTTTCCAAAAAATTTGAAGTTGCTTGTGATGCATCCCACGTGGGTGTAGGAGGAGTCCTCAGCCAAGAAAGCCATCCTATTGCCTTCTATAGCGAGAAGCTCAATGAGACCCGTAGGCGATACTCAGCCNCGGCATTCAAAACAAAAGATGGATTATTTGAGTGGTTGGTTATGCCTTTTGGGCTAACCAACGCACCAAGTACATTCATGCGTGTTATGACCCAAGCACTTAAACCTTTCTTGGGAAAATTCGTAGTCGTCTATTTTGATGATATTTTGATTTTTAGCCATTGTGTGCAGGATCATTTAGACCATGTGCAGCAGGTATTAGAGACGTTGTAGAGCGAATGACTTTTTATAAATCGTGGAAAGTGCTCCTTCATGAAGAATCGGGTGTATTTTTTGGGATTTATTATCTCAGACCAGGGGGTTGAAGCCGATCCTAATAAGGTTCAAGCCATCAAAAGTTGGCCTGCTCCTCACAATTTTTCTGAAGTGTGCAGCTTCCACGGGTTGGCAACCTTTTATCGGCGTTTCATACGGAATTTCAGTGCCATCATGGCTCCCATTACCGAATGTTTGAAGTCCAAGAATTTTTTTTGGACAACAGCTGCTAATAAAGCATTTACTGAGATCAAAATAAAAATAGGAGAAGCTCCAGTTCTAAAGTTGCCGGATTTTTCCAAAAAATTTGAAGTTGCTTGTGATGCATCCCACGTGGGTGTAGGAGGAGTCCTCAGCCAAGAAAGCCATCCTATTGCCTTCTATAGCGAGAAGCTCAATGAGACCCGTAGGCGATACTCAGCCTATGATATGGAGTTTTATGCGTTGGTTCAAACACTTAAGCATTGGCGCCCTTATTTGATCCATAGAGAATTTATTCTTTATACTGATCATGATTCATTAAAACATTTGAATGCTCAAAGTAAATTGAACTCAAGGCACGCTCGATGGATGGACTACCTACAGCAATTTGATTTCGTCATCAAGCATAAATCCGGAACTGAGAATAAGGTAGCTGACGCCTTAAGCAGGAGGCCGCACTTGCTGATGGTTTCGTCAGTTAATACTGTGGAGTTCGATAGCCTCAAGCAACAATATTCCACCGACAAGGACTTTAATGCTATCTGGAGTACGCTCACGAATGGCATGGAAGCAGTTCCGAATGCATTTTCAATCAAATATGGGTTTTTATTCCGTGGCACTCAACTGTGCATTCCGTGTGAATTTATATTTCAGAACTTCATGGTGGGGGCTTAGCAGGACATTTCGGGTTTGATAAAACATTTGCTATAGTTTCCGATCGATTCTTTTGGCCTCGACTACGTCGTGACGTGCACAAAGTAGTGACTCATTGTCGGACTTGTCAGATAAATAAGGGCACTAAATAGCAAGCAGGTCTTTATACTCCCCTTCTAATTCTAGATAAACCTTGGCAGCACATTAGTATGGATTTTGTGCTTGGGTTGCCCAAGACCCTACGGCAACATGATTCCATCATGGTGGTTGTGGATCGCTTTTCAAAGATGGCTCATTTTATCCCTTGCCACAAGACTTTTGATGCTTCCAAAACAGCAGCATTATTTTTACAAGAAGTGATTCGACTGCATGGTATTCCAGCCACCATAGTGTCCGATCGGGATGTTAAGTTCATGAGTTATTTCTGGAAAACTTTGTGGGCAAAAATGGGGATCAAACTACTATTCTCCAGTGCTTTTCATCCTCAAACTGACGGTCAAACCGAGGTGACCAACCGAAGCTTGGGAAACTTATTGAGGTGTTTAGTCGCCGATCATGCAGCAAGTTGGGACTTCGTATTGCCACAGGCAGAATTTGCCTTCAACAACTCTGTCAATCGCTCCATTGGGTGCACACCATTTGAAGCATATATGTCCTCTGCAAATATTAAGCGAAAGAACAGATACTTTGATGTTGGTGACATGGTTCTTATCCGCCTTAGGCCAGAACGATTCCCTCCTGGGAGCTTCAACAAATTACATGCTCGACGTGTAGGACCTTTTAAGGTGACCAAACGATTGGGGTCTAATGCATATATCATCGAGTTACCTACTGACTACGGAATCAGCCCTGTTTTCAATATTGAAGATCTTACTCAGTATCATGGCTCGGAGGAACAAGTACCAGAAACCACGGACCTACTTGCTCAACAAGATGTAATTATTCGTGTCCCTAAAAATACAGCCCCAAGAGATGAAATTGCATCCATACTCGATCACCAGTTTGTTACTACTTGGCGTGGAGGATATTACAAATTTTTAGTACAATGGAAAAATCGACCCCCGTCTGATTCCGTTTGGCTACAGGCTTCCGAGCTCAGGAGACTTCATCCCGATTTGTTTACTGCCTATGTTCATCAGAACTTGCCGGAGTCAAGTTCTTCCGAGTGGCCGGAAATTGATGCAAATACAGGGCACAACTCCCAGGCAAAGACTGCTCCGTGAATCATGAAAGATGGAGACTCATTCGGTTGTTACGTGGAAGATTAAGTTTTATTCGGCTATTGCAAATCTTATCCATTAATTTCAAAATTATGTTGTTAAGTTGTCGTTATTTCTTTCCTAATTTATTTCCGTAAGATTCTATTGCTATGTTAGCAATCATTTCCTAGTTTATTTCCTGATTTATAGTACAACATGTAATCCTTTAAATATGGTAGTGATGAAGAGAAACGGCAGTTGCTATTATTTGATAATATTGGATTTTATTCCAAACTGAAGCGATTTCATTAGCAGAGGGATTCTGTTTGTATTTTATTCTTTCTTAACGCCAACGTGAGGTTGGCCCTTTGAGAGTCTGCACCAAAGTACTAATTTTAATCGGACTATTTTAGCTCTATTATATAATGGCATATAGAATCCAATTCAGTCAGGATTATTCCAACACGAGATTGTGTTTGCTTGTTCTTTTTTGTATTCAATAGTAGTCGAAGGTTTAAGAGACTGCTTTCAAGGCCACATTCTTACCTTTATTTTATCAGTTGGGAAGCAGAGCTATAGAAACTAAAAAGACCAAAAGGTTCAATGAAAGTAGCATCATTACATAACGAAAAAAGGAAAAAAAATAGGAGGAAAAAAAATGGGGATGGTGGGGTTATTAACATTTGGGATTAAACAGATTTTCACTATCACATTGGGAGTAACCTGTTGATGGAAAAGGAACATCTTTTGTGAACCAACTGATCACAACAGATTTACTATGACCAATATACAAAATAGGCAAATTCCCATCCAACCGAGCTTTGAAATTATACAGGGCACAGATAAGAAAAGGGATCTCACGAATCCTGGAAAGTATTGAGTCATTCTGCAGATGATGAGAACAATGAAAGGTTCATGAGGAAGCCAACCATAATGCCAATGACTGCCACAAATATTGCAAAGGTGAGTGAGAAGCCTATGTCACTTTTTCGAGATCTTCGTCTCTTCAGCATGTCCTGTTGCAGACACGAGATAAATTAGCAAATAGTCACAACTATCAGTCAGCAGCAGTATGTAATTTAAAAGCTGATCTTATAAAAGCTAGATTATCCAGTGGACCACATAATTTCCACTAAACATTTAAAGCTCCAATCAATAGGCGAAAGGGATAGTTAAATGGTAAAACTGGTCCAGGGTATTGATATGCTAATTGGAAGATCATGGAATAAGATTTATGTGTTGGTTCCAGACACAACAATTGTCTGTTTTTTTTTCCATCTTAATTATCCAAAAAACCTTCCCTTTCTTCATTTTCTAAGACAAGATATCACTTATCACCTAATGAAACGTCCCATTCTCCTGGATTGATTTTTTCTGCCACATTTAAACTTAATTCATAGATTCCAACTCTGTTACACGCTATATCTGTATTCATAATCGCAAAGATGCATACTTTTGGACTGTTAATAAATGTCAAACATCCATTTAACCACTTAAATAACACGAGTTTCTACTTTCTGTAGTCATCATGTAAGTAGGGCATTTTGAGAAGGTGGTGTTAAATGTGCTCCTGTAAGTTTATGCATATACGGGTGTCTCTGGTGGAGTCTGAGAGATTAATTTTGTTATTATCAACATCAAACCAATAAATGGAAACACACTGATCCAAGGAAAAACAGAGCACAATTACCAGTTCTTGTTGTAGCTGCTGTGTTTGTCGAACTGCTGCATCTCTTTCAGCCTTCAGCAACTGCAAAGCCTGGTTCTATATATAAAAGAAAATGATGGAAGAAAAGATGTACTCGACTTGGTGAGCTTGTTAAAAGTTGGGTTTTACAGTGGCTGCTTCAGTATATGCTACATTATCAGCATTAATTAAACAGAATACCCACTTGCAAGCATAACAAGATGAACTGCATAAAGCATTCAATCCTATCAATCAAACTAAGAAATCTAAAAGAAATGAGCAAGAAATATATTCTCAATCAGTAAACTGACAGGCTAACAGCATGTAACTGCAGATACAAGAATGAAGGAATTCAACACAATTATCATCGTTTCTGGAAGAAGATCCATGAGAATCAGTCACATTGACAGGCACAATTAATTACCAACAGAAAGCTGATAACACAAATAAACCACCAGCAACTGGTAATACCTAATTCAGACCCGATACAACTCAATTCCAAGCTGTTACGTGCCTATTTCGACCAATACAGAGTCGAAATTTGGGTACTTAAGCTGGGTTTCTATTTTTCCAGATTGTGTTTCTTGGTTTTTCATCCATGTTTCATATTCTGTGTGGATTTTCTATCTCCAAGTTGAATTGTGATATTTTTCTGCCTCCATGGCAACTAAATTTGACTCACTGTCTCTTGCACCATACTTTAATATGCCTATGATTTCGATGAAGTTGAATGGAAAGAACTCTATGCTGTGGTCAAAATTTGTTGAAATGTTTTTGAAAGACAAGGGTCTTTGTACCCACTTGGTTGATCCAATGCCTGACTCAACTAGTTCTATATTTGCTCAATGGGAACAAGAAGATGCTCAAATCTTGTCCTTGATGTTGACCAATAATGAGCCTAATATTTGCACTAGTTTGATACATTTTGGCACCGCTCAAGAGGTGTAGAGGCATCTCAACCAGATGTATTCGGGTGCTGGGAATATAATCCGTATTTATGAGTTGTGTAAGCAATTCTTTGAGTTGGAACATGGTACTTTGGGGCTGAGTATTATTTTCAAGTGATGAGCATATGTGAAGAACTCACAATGTATCAACCTATCACTTCTGATGTTTTACGTATGCAACAACAACGTGAAGAGTTCAATGTTGTTCGGTTTCTTGTTGGCTTAAAACCTGAGTATGAGTTGGTGCGTTCTCAAATTTTGGCAAGTCCACAGCTTCCCTCATTTCCAGACGTGTTCTCCCGACTTAACGTGCCACGTTATCTAGACAAGGTTCTCAGTTGTCTTCTGATTAGATCAATGAAAGATCCACTTTGGTTGTCTCCTATGTTGCTCCTAGTGGGCATGGAGGCCAAGGTGGTAGAGGTGCATGTGGAAGACGTGATGCCAAAGGTAATCGCATTCGAGGTCATGAATCTCGTAAGTGCACCCATTGTGGTCGCACTAACCACTCAATGGACTATTGTTGGGATCTACATGGTAGACCATCTGGGTCCACTAATCAAGCCATTTGCCAAGATGCTACATCACCATCAAAGAGCTCCAACCTGACTCCAGATATGATTAGCATATCGAAGGATGAGTATGATCAGCTTTTGGGTCACGCATGGGCTTCATCTTCCATAGCTACTCTTGCCCATTCAGGTACAACATCCGCATGTTTTGTGTCATCTACTCAAGATCCATGAATCATCGATTTAGGAGCTAATGAACATCTAACCAGTTTGTCTTATTCCTTATCCAAGTTATAGATACTCTGACATCTCCAAAGAGTGGTACTCTGCTAATGGGTCTTTTGCTAAAGTTGCAAGCATTGGATCCACTAGGCTCATTGATTCTATATCTTTGTCATTTGTTCTATACGCTCCTAGTTTTCCCTTTAGTTTGTTGTCCATTAGTAAAATTACTCAAAATCTTCAAGGTTCTGTGATCTTTTATCACTCTGTATGTATCTTTCAGGATCTCAAGACTAGGAAGAAGATTGGTACGGGGCATGAAGCTGGTGGTCTGTATTATCTTGATGTCAAGCAGTCACCAACTCGAGCCCTCACATCCACATCATCATCTGCTTTTGAATGGCATTGCCGCCTTGGACACCCCTCTCTCTCTTTTGAAACGTCAAGTTAGGAATCTTGGAAATGTGTCTTCCTTTCCTTGTGAAGCTTGTCAACTTAGCAAACATCATTGTGTGTCTTTTGTACCTTGAGTTGATAATCGAGTATCTAGTCCTTTTGAATTGGTTCACTCTCATATATGGGGACCAATCAACATTGTATCAAACAAGTTTCAGTATTTTGTTACATTTGTTGATGACTACTCTTGTATGGCATGATTGTTTTTTATGAAGGCACAATTTGATCTTTCCATATTCAAAGTCTTTTGGGAAGAAATTAAAACTCAATTTAGACAAAAAGTTCAAGCTTTGCATTTTAACGATACTAAAGAATATCGATCTAGTGTCTTTGCTATTTACTTAAGTAATAAAGGAATTGTTCATCAAACTTCATTTTCTTATACACCCCAACAGAATGGGGTGGCTGAACACAAAAATCACCATTTGTTAGATGTAAGCACTTTTACTGCACATGCATGTTCCTTAACGTTTTTGGAGTGGTGGTGTTCTTACTGCGTTTCAATATCACCTTATTAATCGTATGCCTTCATCAGTTCTCGAAGTTTCCTCTCCTTTCTCCATCTTGTTCCCTTCCTCTCCATCATTTTCTCTCCAAAAATCTTTGGATGTGTTTGCTATGTTCATAACCTTGGCCCAAGCTTTGATAAGCTTGATCCACGTGCTACCAAGTGTTTTTTTGTGGTTATTCCCGGACTAAAAAAGGATATTGCTGCTATAGTCCTGTTCTTAGATGCTGCTTCATGAGTGCTGATGTCACATTCTTTGAGTCCATACCCTATGTCTCGGACACATCTTCGATTGTTGAGTGCGATCCTCTACCATTAACTACTCTTACCCTTTCTCCTGCACACTCACCCACTCTTACCCAACCCTCCTCAATGCCTTCCCTTGTTCCATTACAGGTGTATTCGCGTCGCTTGGGGCCCCCTAACTCCCATGCCTCCACCAACATTGTCTCCATCTTCAGATCTTGAGTTACTTAGTGCTTCAGACTCTGCACCTATTGCTTTCGGAAAAGATACTCGTTCTTGTGTTATTCAATATCCGATTAGCCAATATATCTTTTTTCACGCCTTATCTCCTTCATTCTCGTGTTTTACTTCTCAACTTTCCAAACTTTCTGTTCCTAAGATAGTTCAAGATGCTTTATCTGATCCGAGGTGGAGGATAGCTATGAAAAATGAAATGTATGCTCTTCACCATAATGGAACATGGGATCTTGTTCCCCTACCACCTGGTAAACAACCTATTGGCTGTAGATGGATATATATAATCAAATTCCATGCCCGTTTAGTTGCTAAGGGTTACACTCAAATTTATGGCATCGATTACGACGATACTTTCTCCCCAGTTGCCAAAATTTATTTTGTTCGAGTATTGATCTCTCTTGCTGCTAATTTGGATTGGCTCTTATTTCAGTTGGATGTTAAAAATGTCTTCCTACATGGCGACTTAAATGAGGAAGTTTATTTTTTTTATATAAGTAAAAATATTATATATATCCATAGGAGTTACCAAGTACATTGAATGTATACAAGAAAACCCTTACCCATATTAGAAAGCCCTTAATGACCCAAAAAGCCCATGAAAAACAACCCAAAATACACCAAGCCCGACCCCAACCCCTTGTTTCCCCTAGAACTAAAACTCTACCCACAAACCCAACCCCAACCCCTTGTTTCCCCGTCTTCACAATGCCCTCCCTTTAAATGAGGAAGTTTATATAGAGCAACCATCTGGATTTGGTGCTTAGGGGGAGTATTGAGGTACTATGTACAAGTTAAAAATGGCATTATATGGTTTAAAACAATCTCCTAAAGCATGGTTTGAGAGGTTCTGTGATACAGTATTCACATTTGGTCTTCATAGATGCCAAACAGACCATTCAGTATTTCTCCTACATGGTGATGCAGGTCATATCTTGTTGATTATATATGTGAACATTGTAATTATTGGAAGTGACTCAGCTAAAATTGCTAGGCTGAAACAATATTTACATGATCAATTTCAGACAAAAGACTTGGGCAAGCTTAGATACTTTCTTGGAATTGAAGTTAGTAGATCTAAAAAATGCATTAACCTATCTCAAAGAAAATATGTACTTGACCTTCTGGAAGAAACTGGCATGTTGGGTGCACGACCTATTGACACTCCTATGGACCCAAATCGTAAACACTTGAAAGAGGAAAGGGTGTTGTTTGGAGATCCAGGTAAGTATCAAAGTCTTGTTGGGAAATTGAATTATCTTACTATTACTAGACCTAATATCTATTATGCAGTGAGTCAATTTCTACAAATGCCTAGGGTTTCACATTGGGATGCTGCAATCCATATTCTTCGTTATCTTAAGCGAGCTCTTGTCCCTCCACTTATTTGGTGGATTGTTGTATAGATCAAATGGACATATTAGAGTTGAAGCTTTTTCAGATGCTGATTGGGCAAGGGCTCCTTCAGATAGAAGATCTACTACTGGAAATTTTATCTTTGTGGGAGGTAACTTGGTTATATGGAAGAGTAGGAAGCAAACAGTAGTAGCTCAGTCTAGATCATAAGCTGAATACAAAGCAATGGCTCAAGCTACTAGTGAGTTGATATGGTTGCAACACTTTCTTCAAGAGATTGGGTTTCCAAATCCTGTCCCTCCACTTATTTGGTGATAATCATGTTGTAGTGCATATTGCCTCTAATCCTGTGTTCCATGAGAGGAGTAAACACATTGAGTTTGATTGTCACTTTATTCGAGATAAGATACTAAGTGGTGACATTACTATACCATTTGTGAAGTCTACTGATCAACTTGTAGATATGTTTTCAAGTCATTTTGTTATAGTCGGTTAAAGTTTTATTTGTTCCAAGCTGGGTCTATATGATATATATGCCCCGGGGGAGTGTTAGAGGACATGGTTGTAATTAGTGTAACTTGAGAGGGCATAATTGTTAATTGTATGTAATATATATATATATATATATTGTTGAACATCAATGAATACTAGCAAGTATTCTCTCTATGTTCGACTACAGTCACATTGTCAAATGGGGGTGACTATGCACCAACAAACTACATGCATGCACAAAATGACAAAAAGCCAATAGAAACTCCCAAGCAAGACAAACAACAAAAATTTAAAATTTAAACAAAAACAAAAACAAAACAAAACAGCACGAGTTCAAGAAAACTTACAGAATTGGTATTAGGACTTTGAGCAGATTCCATTAACGCTTGATCTTCTGAGTTTGTTTGAGCTGAAGAAGGAGAGATATACACAACTTTGAGTTTGCATTCCTCTATTGCCCTTCCACTGTCCTTGTTAAACTGAATTCAAAATTAAACATTGATGTCCCAACACGATATACTTTCAAAGGGATATAATCAAGCTGGTCAAACACAGTTACACAGATGTGGATCTCAACACCAATTTCTTACAGTATCCTGCGGAAGTTCATCAACATCACCATGTGGAGGCACTTTTGTACTCTGCAAGAGAAATTTATCTTTGCAATACATATCTGGAGGACATTCTCTCTGTGCTTGGAGGGTGACTGCAAATCAAGAAAATAGTTAAAGGCATTAGGAGAAATAAGAAAATCATAATGGACTATTGGAAAATACTTTAAACACAAATATTTTGCATTTCTTCTGGTAAAAGTAAATGCTAAAGGCCCATTATCTCTAGCTTAGGGCTGACTGTTCCATTCATAACAATGTGATGGTTCAGGATATTGTTTATTCGCAGACATCTATAATGCCTTTTTTGTGAAGGTGGGCTGGATGGTGGTGTCAAACAGGGTAGACCGTAGGAGCAAATTCTTAGAAGCAACTATGTCAGCAATAAAATATTTCTAGCAAGACAATGTTAAGTCAATGCCTCAAGGATTTGGAAAGGCAGCTCATCCAACTATGAGAGATCAAGCATGCTCATATCTATACAAGATTTCATTGCCCAAGGCCTTTCCTCCATCTGTATATAAGGTTCATGCTTGATGGCTGTAATTATTTACTTCTAGTTAGTATATAATTTTCACCAGCAACTTAAAAGGAGGGGATGGTAACAGTGTGTGATCAAGTGGGCATATGAGTGGTCAATGCCAGCAAGTACATTCTTCAATCAAAAGCTACTTGAGTTTATGATCTTGCCCGACAGATGTTTATTTATTGGCCAATCACTACTTTGATCATGTCTATACGTTAGGCAATTTACACTAACTTTTTTTTATATCATTAAAGAGGGTGCATTAGTTGAGACTTGAACTACTTTTAATAAGTTATAATTCATCCTTTATTAAAAGGTGCAAAAGGCGAAACTCAAGTACACAAAAATTAAACAAAAGAAATGTCTAGCTAAACTGTCCATATATTATCAAATGGTCATTACTTGAAGGAGGAAAATGAAACCACAAAAAATAAATAAGTTCTTTACAAGGTATTGTAAAGCACCTCTTATGAGACATGAGTCCCAAGGCTGGATAACACCCGTGTTGGGCCGCACAAAGTACTTTTTGGGTGAAGTGGTTTTAACCTAGCAAAAAAGAGGGGAACATTCAAATTGAACTTGGTCAGTATCGATTTAAAATGGCTTGATAAATATCAAAATATGTATACAATAAGAAATAAAAATGGTTATATTTGTAGGGCAACAAAGATAGTACCTTAAAAGCAACATAATGTTCCGTGTTGTTTGCAACTTTAAGATCACAGTAGCTTTGCTTTTCCAGTTCAACTGGTCACATGTATCCCAAAATTACTAAGTTTGTTAAGAACTTTCTTCTTGAAAAAAGCAATTCTATATAAAAACACAAAAATGGAAGACAAAACTCAAGTATATTACAGAAACCAAATTAGCAGCTAGGAAACAGACCAATATTTTACCCATGTCAATTTTCAGTTTTTCAACTCAATTTCACACTCAGGGTAAGCGTTCCTTTTAGTTCATCTATTTAAAGGACCAACCCAGTTGAATCTATCGCTATCTTTCCTTCTTTTCTAGTTGAGTTGACCACATCCTTCATGTCTTAGGATTCATTTACTCAAATTGCAGATCCCTTTCAAGACAAACCTTTGCTTATTTTCAAATTCACCCTCCCCTGGAATCCCTAGGTTGTTCTTTCCCCCGTCACTTCAACACATTTGCAGATATTAATACAAAGCAAGGAATCTGCAAACAGTAATGAGAATATTTGGATTGAATAACATCTCACATAGAGCCAAACTAAGATTGAAGACTATCAAAAAAAGATTGAAGACTATTCCTGCCCTGCTTGCCCACATTCCTGATCCTCTAACTAATCATAGGCGTCTTTCATAATTCCACTTACACTTCCACAAACTGAAACTATAGAGTTATGTTTCTTTATAAATAACAAATATTTTATTAAAAAGAGAAAGAAACTCAAGAGATAGAGTACATAACCCCCATCATCATACATTGAAACCTTGAAAAGCACTTTCAAATCAAGAGAAGCGAAAACCAAACAAAGCTAAAAACACAGAAATTTCTCAATAGGAAACCAATTAATAAACATAAATGTGAACACGGGGACAGGAAATTCCTAGCAACGTTCCTTAGCTCATAGAATGTCGACATATCAACTGAAAAATATTGGAAAATGAGAAAACCAAATGTTTGAGAATCAAGAATACATGGAGTTCAAACAAGTGAATCAGATGAAAACAAAAAAAGTGATGGCACGCTGTCTATTCCAGAGTCGAAGCATACAACACTAACATATCAGCTAACTTCTGGAATATTTTTCCAATTGCATTTAATTTTTTCCGTTTGCAATCACATCTTATCATATTGTTCCCCTCGTCTTGCACCCATCCCCAGTCCTAGAATCTCCATATCAGCCATACATCAAACCTTACGAAACAAATTTGTTGCCACATCAGCATCATAAAATCTAGGGTATATTTGGTTTAAAAAGATTTTCAGATTTTTTTTTTCTTTTTTTTTTTTAAAATTTCAACTACAAGCCAAAGGTTTTTTAACACCAAAAATAATTCAATTTCAATTTCATTTTTTTAAATAATTTAATTACTTAAGGTTCAAAGAGAAACAAAAACCAAAAGGAATTTCTTTTATTTTTAGACAAGTAAAAACAAAA
>QEOT01001094.1:16232-56276 GCA_003123785.1 Pterocarya stenoptera | reverse complement strand
GCACGAAGTCGCTTTGTACACGGTGAGCCTTTAAGCTTTTCCTTGTCTCGGTTTTCTTTGAGAATAAAATTCTGTTTGACTGAAGCTCATAGTTATAAGTGCTAATCACTATTCTTATGGCTAAGTTTACCTTAGTGTCCTTGGTGTAAGGCTTATCCTTGTTCCTTTTTCCTTCATATTCCATCCTTGCCTTTCTTTTGGACTTATCTCTTATAGTCAAAGTTATGCATAGTTTTTATATTAGAGAAAGTCAATTTATGTATAACTTATTCTTTCCTAGTTGCTTTTTCTATTTTGTCATTAGATAAGAGGTATACGAAAAGGTGTCCATAAGATATCATATATATAGACAAGTAGATGGTTTTAAACTGATTTTACAAATTTTCCCTTTAAACAATACATTTTAATTTACTTTAGAGGTCTCTAGAAGCCTCTGGGCTAACAAAACGTGTTGGTGATGGGAACCAAGGTGGGCGTAGTCTTAAAGATCTTTTGCATGTTTTAGATGGGCTAAATACAAAATCAAGAGCCAAGAAGATCATGAAGTAATGCAAGAATTGGTCCAATCCACTTCGAATGAAGCTAGCAAAAGCGTAACACTCAAGCTGGGTTTGAAAGAAGGAGAACCAGTTTTGATCCACTTGATACAAGTTGTGGAAGACATGACTTAGGGTTATTATTTGGCCTATTGTTATTGAAGGCTTTCAATTTATTAAAATATTTATTTTATTAGTTTAGAATAAGTGGGCTTAAGGATGCTTGGCCCACATATGTCTTATTTCTTATGAACTAGGGTTTTGGGTAGGCTTTGTATTATGACCAATGGCTTATTTGGGAAGTTATTTTTTAAGAACTAGGGTTTCAAGAAGTTACTGTAGCGGAAGAACTGTAGCACGACACTGTTCATGCAGGGGTATTTTTGGGAGAAGTGACTTTATTTTGGCTAGGGTTTTAAATAGGTTTTAGTTTAAATACTTTTTGTAGCCTCATTTTAAGGGTAGACAATATTGAATTTTCATTACGAGTTGAGTTTACTCCTCTTGTTCTTGATTGAACTTTTGAACTTATCAAAGGTAAATCACAACCTTTGTGGCATTCCTCCTTGTAATCTGGGTTCTTGAGACAAGTTCTTCAATGGGTCTAAATTTTAATATAATCTAGATTCTTGAAACAAGTTATCAACAAGTCTAGATTCTCCATCCATTGACTTGATTTTGACTTTTTTAGATGAGTTTTCAAATTGATTGTGGGTTCAAGGGATTCCATTCCTACGGGTTTATATCATTTAGTATTCAGAGCAGGGTTTCCAATCAGATATGATTCTATCTTTTATTTTTTGCATATTTAATTATAGGACTTCATTTTTCTAGGGTTACAAAAATAAAAAATAAAAAGAAAGAAGGTGGCTACCGAATTTCTTCACTATTCTTAGGGCTGCCGAATTTCATTGTCTAGGGTTTGTGTTGGCCGAAATCTCTTATTCTAGGGGCTGCCGCATATAACTTACTCTAGGGTTTTTGAGTTATTATTAGGGTTTTATCAATTTCTTATTCTTTTGATTGTGATCAAATCAGTTGGTGAAAAGAAAAGAAAGGAACGGAAAAGAAAAGAAAAGAAAAGAAAAGCAAAGAAAAGAAAGAAAGAAAAAAAAAATCATCCAAAACACAAAAAGAGCATAGAAAACCCGAAAGTTTTTCTTGAGCCTTACATCAAAGGGGCTGCATACATCATTATAGTTGGTATCTTGTCTTATAGTTACTCTTTCATTTTGTATAATTTTCTTGATTCTCATGCTGTTTTTATTCCTTCCGTGTTTCTTTTTTTTCTTGGACCTAATTACTAATTGGGATAAAACAAGGTTGCATTGTCTTGAGCATGATAGAATATAATATGTAACAGATAAACATTATATGACAGAATATAATGTGTAACAGACATATATGTAGTGACATGGCATAGCATGACATATATAATAACATAAGAACATAGACAATTGTTCCCTTACCAACACACATACACAATAATCTGATAGTAAGTTAGAAGCTAATAGTGATTGTTATGTTATGAAGTAAAAATGCGGGAACTATGAGAAACTGTAAGTAAAGATTTCTAAATGTCATAAACTCATCACTAACAAATTAGAAATACAAAAATACTATCTTAGAGTAAAATGACAATTTTACTCCTCTTTATGTAGAAAAATGATCATTTTATCCCTAATTTAAGCATTTCACATCCTGATACCAAAACTCACCAAAATTTATATTCCTCATGTAACTTTTATCTTAAATCCAAATATCTAATTAGAAAAATTTAAAACACATCACCATCATATCAAACATGCCTTGGCCGAAACACACATTGGCCAAATCTTTTGATTTTAATTGCAATTCTATCCATCCTCATTTCTCATGCTCAAACTGAATTATTGCAACATAGAAAATCATATCCTATTTTCAAATAAAATACAAGAAACTCCAACAAAATTCACTTCACAAAATCATAGATCTTTTTAATACAAAGTTTCAAACTTTCTAACTATAACCACAACCCATTGCATAAGAAAATGGTTTAATTGAGGGCATGATGGCTCTTTTTGGTGGGGTCAAAAGAAGAAGAGAGGGAAGCACATTGGGTTAGTTGGTCCAAAATGTGTGAGTCAAAGTTTTTTGGAGGTTTGGGATTCAAGAAGTTAAGTACTTTTAACATGACCCTTTTAGCAAAGTAAGGGTGGAGGCTTTTACAAGAAAAGGAAAGCCTGTTCTTTAAAGTCTATAGTGCTAAGTTCTTTCCCGATGGAAATTTGTTGAGGGCTAGCCTTGGTGCCAATCTCTCATTTGCAAGGAGGGAATTCAGGAAGCAAAAAGTTTACTTATTCAAGGAGGAAGATCGGTGGTTGGTGATGGCAGCTCAATTCATATTCAAAAAGATGTTTCGATCCTTGGTGTTAGAAATCTGCAAG
This sequence comes from Pterocarya stenoptera, assembly GCA_003123785.1. Classification (NCBI taxonomy): domain Eukaryota; kingdom Viridiplantae; phylum Streptophyta; class Magnoliopsida; order Fagales; family Juglandaceae; genus Pterocarya; species Pterocarya stenoptera. The sequence continues at coordinate 53,314 of QEOT01001094.1, read as the reverse complement.
TGGAGCTAGATAGGGGTAATTTGCTGCAGAATGAGGACTTGGAAGCTTTGGACACTCAGGTTGCCACTCTTATTGACATCAACACAAAGTGGTGGGATTTAGCTAAAGTAAGATTTTTCTTCAATCCAAGATTGGTAGAAGCTATTTTAAAGCTGCATCCTAGTCCTTCTTATAGTTCTGATAAATGGATTTGGGAGCATGAAAGGAGTGGAAATTCAGTGTAAAAAGTGCATACAGGTTCTTTAAGACATGCGAGACACCTAATATGGGAGAAGCTTCTACTGTAGCATTTGAGAAATCTTTTTGCTTTGCTATATGGAAGTTGAATGTTCCTCACAAGGTTAAAATCTTTGCTTGGAGAGCATGTAAGGAGGGATTACCAACAAAGGCCAATCTGCTTAGGAGAAACATTAGAGTGGAAGGTCACTATTGTTTTTGTGAAGCTCAGCTTGAGGACCTACCACATGCTTTATTTGGTTGCCCCTCAATCCATGAATTCTGGGTTCATAAGTTTCCATATTTCCAATAGATTGATCATAGTAGGCCTTTTATGCTTGTTGTTAAGGATATAAAGACAAAAGGAGGTTCAGGGGACTTAGAAGATTTTGTGTTTGTGGCTTGGGGAGTCTGGTATCAGAGGAATAGGATGATACACAACCAAATATGTTTACATCCACAATAGGTGCAAAGTTTTGTGTTTTCACAGAAGAGAAAATTTGTTCCCAAGGAGCAGTGGCAGAGTAGTTCACAGCTTCTACATCACAAATGGTCACCTCCACCTACTGGTTGCTTCAAGCTTAATACTGATAGGGCTATATTTTTTAACTAGAAAAGAGTAGGTGTTGGGGCTATACTAAGAGACTCAAATGGAAAAGTTCTTATGGCTGTTAGCATAATGGAGGCACAGGTTTCAAAACTAGCAAGCATTGAGATTTTGGTAATCTTTTGTACTCTGTAGTTGTGTTTGAACAAAGGCATTGAGAATTTAATAATTGAAAGTGATTGCTTACAGATGGTGGAAGAAGTCAATAGTGGTGTCGATTGTTTAGCAGCTGATAGAACCTTGGTGATTGAGGTTCGTAGATTGATGATGTTATTCAAGGAGTGTAGTTTGCAATTTGCTTCCAGATTGACAAATGTGGCAACACACAAGATGGCACCACATGCATGGAGTGTAAATGATATGCATGTATGGTGGCATAGTGTTCCATCTTTTATTGACAATGTAATTTGGTTTGATAAACAATCTTTGTAATTCTCTTTGATGAAATGAAGTGTTTTCGTATAAAAAAAAAATATAACCACAACCCTTGATTCTCAAAGTTTTATCATTTTTTAAAATAATTCCAAAAACTCCAAAAGTTCAAAAACATGCTTCCAATACGTTCATAACACACTCCTAAGAATTAACGTGCTTTGAGTTATCAAGAAAAAACCACAAAATTACAAAATTCCATCACAAAGCTTTCGGCCTTAACACTTTCACCAAAATCGATTCCCTTTTGGTTTGGTTTTGATCAAACACTTTGATCCAAACCAAAACAAGAAATAACTCTTTAATCAACAACATCATATGGTTAAAAATCATTTCCTAAATTATATCCAAGAATCAAACTCAAGATCACATGGCAAAAATTGAATCAAAACATCAATTTACCCAAAAACCTCAAATACATGACCTAACCGAACTCCTTCATGCATAAAAAACTCATATCTTCAAAACCAACACCAAAACTACTTAAAATAACATCCTAAAATGTAAATACAATTCTTAGGATCATCATATAAAAATATTAAGGCCATTGGAGCATGCTTTCACAACAAAAGATTCAAGCTTAATGAAAACAGAATATATTTTCATCCCTCCAGTTTTCAACTTTTTGGATTTATGTAAAACTTTCATCAAAAGCTTATAAAATGCAACAAATCTTCATCAAAATTCTACATTAGAATGTTAACTATACTCCATAAAAACATAAGACCAAGATATTGCCAAGAACTTGGTCAAAATCATCAAAATATCATATTATCCAGTTTATCTCCCGTAATGACATCTTCATGCTTAAATAAACTTCTGACCAATCAAATGACCATTAAAATAGACATTAAACATACCAAAATAACTAGGCTTGAAGACAAAACAACGTTGAATTAGATTTTGTGAGAAAATACTTAAAAGCTCTTCAACAAAGTCAAGCTAGGTATGCCCGAGAGCTTCTCTGGTTTTCTCTCCAAGAAAAGAGTTGGGAAGTGATCAAATGAAGGGGCAAAGGACTTGGACGCCTCTTACAAATCTAGAGGGTGATATGAGGGGTGTGAATGACATTTACAGTGATAGATGTATATGCCAAAACAAGGGGTAAAACTAGCCCTTGGCTTTCTGCCACAAGCTGTTGTGTGGGAAGGAGGAGTGAGGTGGCCTTTGGCCTTCACATCATGTACTTTTTGGTGCTGCTTTGGGTAGTGTTTTGACTGCCATGTTTGGGGAGAAATTTCCTCCCCAAATTGGTGGCTCATATTCGTGGGCCTTAATAGGCTTTAACCGAATGGGCTTCCATTTAGGGTTTCAATGGGGTTTGGGTTGTTATGAAACTCAAATTTAATTTTTCTTGGCTCAATAAAATTACCAAGGTTTTTTTTTTTTTGATAATAAAACTACTTTCATTCATAAGAAAACGGTTACATCATGGAATCTGACCAAATAACTTGAGCAATACATTCGAGAAAAGAGCCCCACCAAGTTATTAAATTATCAATATTCCAAGCTAGTTTTGCCAACCCATGGGCTGCACTATTGCCTAAACCGCTTCTGTGTTGAATTGAACAAGAAGGAAATCTCAACATTAATTGCTTGATCTGCTGCACCAGGTTACCATGGATAGATCTTGACAGACCCTCTCTTTGAACTTCGGTCACCATGAGTAATGAATCACTCTCAATAATCAGGTTTGGAATGCCAAGGGGAACACATAACTAGAGACCTCTCAAAATGGCTAGCATCTCTATTTCAATTGGATCACTTACTTCATTTTCTTTTTTGCTAGCTGTGAAAATTATTTCGGCCTTCTCATTTCTGAGAATTATCCCCACTCTTGCACTCCGTTGATTGGCAAACACGGCTCTGTCCACATTAAGCTTTAGCCAACCTAGTTCAGGGGCCATCCATCGACAAGTATTCCTGAGTGCATGGGACTTCGGATTCTGCACGTGAGCTTTGAAAATGGACAATGCATTGTCTGCAGCTTGAAGGGCAGGGATGTTTAAGTCCTCGTGGATCATCTAGTTTCTTCTATACCACATACCCCAAGCTATTAGAAACACCTTTTCGAGCTCACCATTGTTTCCTTTTTGTTGCATACTAATTGCAACGTTAAGCCAACTTGAGTTCCAGATCTCATCTGGAAGCTAAGGGAGAAGAACAGACCATGTATCTCGAACTGTTGGGAAGCTTAAAAGGGTGTGGGTAATGTCTTCGTCAGCTGTCTTATACCATCTACAAGAGGAATCATCCAGCACCTTACGGATTTTTAGGTTCAGCAAGGTGGGTAGACCCTTTTTACAAGCCCTCCAACCAAAGATTCTAATTCTGTTTGGGATGTTCAATTTCCATAGTTGTTTAAAAAAATCCTCTGTTCTTAGGCCTCTGAGCATTCCTCTCTGTGCACATTCATCTAAGGTGATGAGAAGAGTTTATAGCCACTTTTTACACTATACTCTCCATTTTTTTCATGCTCTTAGACTATGCAATCTGAGCACGGTTCCAAACTTAAGAGAATCTTGAAAATGTCTACAGCATGGGGAGGAGGTATATGTTCTTGAATGTTGGTAACATCCCACCATCTAGTATCACTGTCTATTAATGTATCAACTGTGTCACTCAGGTGGATTACTTCAAAACGGGTTGGTTGAGGGAGGATTTTGTGATGTGGAAGCTAGTAGTCCGACCATATCTTGATCGATTTGCCATCCTCCATGCGCCAACGAAATCCTTTCAGCATCATGTCTTTGGCTTCCTAGATCCCTCTCCAAACATAGAATGGATTGGCTCCTAACCTCGCATCTTGAAACCGTACTTTTGGGAAGTATTTTGCCTTGAAAATCTGGTGAAGTAGAGACTATTCTTTGGTCATGATTCTCCAGCTTTGCTTTGCAATGAGTGACATATTAAAGGTCTGTAATTTCTTAAAACCCATTCCTCTGTTCCCCTTAGTTTCACACATTCTCTTCCAACTAATCTACCGAATTTTGTTTTCATTCTTCCTTTGCCCCCACCAGGAGCTTGCCATCATGCTTTCAAGTTTGGAACATAGCGTAGATGGAAGTTTGAAACAGCTCATAGTGTATAAGGGGATAGATAGAGCAACTGCTTTTATCAGAATTTCTTTACCACCTTGGGACAACACCTTCTCTTTTCACCCTTGGAGCCTTGTCCAAACCTTGTGCTTCAGCTTTGAAAATGTCTTCCTTTTCTCTCTACCAATCATCGGTGGGAGGCCAAGGTACCTCTCGTATTTTGATGACTTCTAACCCCCCAAAAACTTAGGATTTCCTGCTATTGTTCATAGTGTACGTTCCTACTAAACACCATTGAAGTTTTGTCTTTGTTAACTTTTTGGCTCGAAGCTTTTTCGTAGGTATCTAGTAGGCTTTGAATCTGTTCATTGGTTGCTCTGTTTGCCTTGCAAAACAGTACACTATTGTCAGCAAAAAGGAGGTGGTTGAGTCTTGGTGCACCACGGCATATTCTCAGCCCTTCTATTTGCTTTGATTGTTCTGCTCTCTTAAGAAGAGAAATCAGCCCCTCTGTGTATAGTAAGAATAGATATGGAGAGATAGGGTCGCCTTGTCGCAAGCTCCGGGATGGAAAGTGATTACGCCCAAAGAATAACGCGGTAGTTGTAGCAAAGCTTTGGGGTGTCGATTCCACAGAGAGAAAAATTAAAATAATACTAGAAGAATATAAAGAAACTAAGAAAAAATATTATATGATCAATAGAGAACAAAGTTAATTTTAAATGTAAATTAAAGTGAAGCAAAGTGATTAACAGAAGAAGTACTTAAATTTGACAAATAGTAGAGCATCAGGAATACCTTGCACAAATCTGGTATTTTAATTATTCTTGATTCATTGGATAACTCAATTGGAAACTCAATTCCCAAAATTCTCAATCAGAAGATATATATTTATAAACCAAGATTAAAACAAATATAACCCGTTGAAAAATCATTCACCACTTTTAAAATACGTAAATTATTATCATTATTGAGAAAATCCTACGACCACAATATACTTTGGGAGCGATATTTCAGCAAAGAATTAAATCAATATAGATAAATAATTGATCCAAATATAATCAAAGAACTAATCCATTTAATAGAAAAAGCATGACTGAATCCATAAACAGAATAAATTCTATGATTATTTGGAGAAGAGAACATCAAAAATAAATTGAGAATGATAAAATAAAAGAGTTTTAGTAATTGAAAATCAAATACATAAATAAAAAATAAATTACAAATACCATCTAATGTGCAAGTTCATCTCTAGCCCTACTTGAGAATTTAGTTACCTATAAATATAATGGACAACAAAAATCTCAAGAGAAAGGTAAAGCAAACGGCGGATATGATAATTAAATTCCCCCATCCTCCTCTCTTCAGCCTCCTAATGATATCCTTATATAGGGTAGGAAAGAAATCCTAATATCTTCATGATTCCCACCTAGAAAAATCGCCTAAATCTTAGGACTTATCTTGGCAGCCATGTACGCACTTTAGGAATTTGAATTTGAAAATTTGTATTAGAGACAAAGTTGTATCCCTTTAAGTTAGATTTCCAACGCATCTAGAATTGAATCAATCCGATATGTGAGTAAAAAGTTATGTTCAAAATAGTAAAGTATATCCAGACAGTCTTCTATAGCATGTTGGACTCTGACTATTTCTCTTGATCCGAATAACTCTTAAACCACATCATTATCCTTATTTGAAGAGTCCTACACTCATTGAAAGTTCTTAGGTTGTTCTAACTCTTGCCCATTTGAAAGTCCTTTGAATTTGACTAGGTTTTGATTTACTCTTTTATAGTCACTGAAATTAAACATAAAAATCTGCTTAGAAGTATTTCAAAATAAATAGAAACTCAATTCAAGAATATACATTAATTTCTATAATTTCTATTCATATTTTAGTATTATAGTCCAATAATAGGATATTTAGAGTGTACTTTCGTACACTCATCACACCCCTAACTTACTCATTGCTAGTCCCTAGCAATTTTCATGCCAAGACGTCGAGATAGACCAAATAAAATTACACACAAAGGCCACCAAATCACACTTTCTAGATTCACATATCAAAGCAATCTTAGGAATTCAATAACCCTATCACAAGCAATCCACCTATAGCAATCCACAGAGTGTGGATGTGTTCCAGACTATATCTATCTAACCAGAAGCCCTGACACATGCAACATTAAGAACATCTCAAGCGAAAGGTTCAACTTCATAACTCACGAGTATAAAAGCGTTTCGTGTGAGGATTCTCTCTATGGAGTTGACAATGGGTGTACACACACTCTCATGGGGAATTAGGCAATAATGTATAAGCAACAAGCAAACATTGATCTTATGATAGAAATACTAATAAATGAGACTTCCACCACTCTTTCCAAAACCTTACTTAGGATCAGAACGGTCAATATAAAAGGTTGTAACGTGGCTTGGGTTCAGGGTTATATGAAAAAAAAAAGATGAAAATGATTCAAAAACTTCCAAGTACATACAAAGGGAATTTTATTAAACCTCTCAATAAACCACATTTCTCACTTGATATACTCTCAAACTTTTCAAATCATCGAATAATGCCTCTTTTTCTCTTTCTTTTTTTTTTCATTCTTTTTTTTTTTAACTTGGTTTTTCATCATTTTTTTTACTTGGTGAACAATTATGTCACTATGATATTTTGATCTTTCTACTCAGCCTTGGTATTTTTGCCTTTGAAGCTCACCCACTTGAATATCTTGTAACTCATGTTCTTCCCCCCCTCTCTCTCTCTCCCTCTCTCTTTTTATTAAGAAGAAAAATAAATTCCACATCTAGTACACACTTGGAAGTAACAAGGATAGGGAAAATCAGTGTATAGGTTATACTCCAATGTGGAGAAGTATGGATGATGTGGGTATATGAAAAGAAAAAGATACATGTGTTTATTGGCTCAAAGTTGGCTACTAAGGGTTTCTGATGGAAAGGGTTAGCTTGAAAGGCTTAAACGTTGATCCTAAGTTGACCTTCGTCATATCCCAAATATATCCACCATCTTACCATAAACCATGTAATGATATTCTCAAAAGAAGTGTCCAATTCAATAGATCAATGAACGCTTATCATAACTTACAGCATTTGTAGGCTCTATATCCTCTCCAAAACTCACATGAATACTTAAGCAAAAGAGTTTTCTAGTTACATGTGTCAAACCACCATCTTACCACAAAGTTTGGATGAGTGCATTAGGGGTTTTGTGAATGCTTCAGCAAAAATGTTTATGGTGGGTTTGGTGAATTCACGAAAATGACTATGAATGAGAATGAGTACACATGTGAAAATGATGCACGTGTGATGCAAATTAAAAAAATTTGACACATGAAAATATGCCACAGAGTTTCAACAAGTATTTTAAATACTGAATTTGCACCACCACCCCCCAACTTAAATGAAACATTGTCCTCAATGTTTAAGAATCAAATTTGAATGAGGAGTAAGGGTTGAATACACCTAATGAGTGACGTGAGTAGCTTGCTAAGCACCAAAGATGGTAAGCTGAAATGACAAAATGAAACTAACCTGCAAACAAAAACAAAGAAAATAACAGCAAACAAAAAGGAAAAGAGAGAAAATAAGAGAAAACAAAACAAACAAAACAAATAAAGAGAAAAAGAAAACATACCTACATCGTGTGGTCAAGGTTGATAGACCGGATCCACAAGCGGAATGTCTTCCACTTCTGGAACTTGCCTATCAATTAATACTTTAAGGCGTTGACCATTTACTTTAAAGATCCAACCATCCTTAGGATCTTCTATTTCTACCGCCCTATTTGTAAAAACATTCTTAACTATAAAAGGGTCGGTCCACCTAGACCGAAGTTTTCCTGGGTGCTTATGGACTCTAGAATCATATAAGAATACTCTATCATTAGGCTTAAACGTTTTTCTCAAAATATTTTTATTATGAAACGCTTTCATTTTAGCCTTATAGATTCTAGAGTTCTCATAAGCATCATTTCTCAACTCCTTTAACTCGGTCAACTGAAATTTCTTAAGCTTACCCACATTCAATTTCGAAGAAATACTAATAGGAGAAGTGTCACCTAGGTCGAGAAATGCATGCTTTAAACCTGAGGGATGTGGTTTCAATTCCAATTTAGGACTTTTCAAGCTTGAAGGAATCTGCTTTTCACTTTTCTTAGACAGTTCCTCAAATTTCGGTTGCAAAATATGTGGGCCATAATCCTGAGGTGCATCAAAAATAGCACAAACATCAACAACATCAGATGAATCATTCATAGTATCAAACTCAGAATTAATAAAGAACCATTCAAGGGAATCAGAATTATGAGTTGTATGAACTCCCTTGTCTATGAGTGCATCAATCATGTATGTTTGTTGACACTCATCATCCTCTCCAGGCTGCTTACTGATGTGGAATATGTTGACCTCCATGGTCATGTTTCCAAAAGATAGTTTCATCAACCCATTCCTGCAGTTTATAAGTGCATTAGCCGTAGCAAGGAAATGTCTACCTAATATGAGAGGAATCTTAGAGTCAGACTCAACAACCGATTGAGTATCCAAAATTAAAAAATTAACAAGGTAGTAAAACTTGTCAATTTGGATCAAAACATCCTCAACTATCCCTCTTGGTTTCTTAATTGAACGGTCAGCCAATTGAAGCACAATAGAAGTGGGCTTAATTTCACCCAAACCAAGCTGCAAATAAATTGAATAAGGCATTATTCACGCTAGCTCCTAAATCTAGCAAGACTTGCCCAAACTTATGATCTCCAATGTTGCATGCAATGGTTGGACAACCAGGATCCTTGTACTTAGGAGGAATCCGCTGCTCAATTAGAGCACTCACTTGCTCTGTTAGGAACGCAGTCTTCTTCACATGGTGCTTCCTCTTAACTGTACACAAATCCTGGAGAACTTTTGCATAAGTAGGCACTTGTTTAATCACATGTAAAATAGGAAGATTGATTTTTACCTGCCTTAGATTCTCTAGGATTTCATTGTTTGGATCTAGAGTTCGCTTGCTTGATTTTAAAGTTTGAGGGAATGATATCTTGACAGGACTCTTTGTTACCTCAGGTTCCTTGGGCAGCTCGGTATCACTACTATCTTGATCCTTTTCCACATCCTCTAATTTGTTCGTTGTTGGGATGTGCAATGACTTACCACTTCGTGTCAGAATGGCATTCACCTCCTTCAAATTTTCTTTTGCCATGTGTTGATCGTGGTGTGAGGACTGAGCTTGAGAATGGAACTTACCTCGCTCATTCACACTCAATGAGCTTATCAATTTGGACACGTGACTCTTTATCTCCTTATTTTCTTCCATAACCTGCGTAATCAAAGATTCAAACTTTTGGTTAGTCTTACCCTCTGCTTCAATAAAAGCACGCAAAGTGCCTTCTAAAGGACTCCTAGAAGATGAAGGTGCATGATATGGTGCAGGATATGATCTAGGAGGTTGTGCAGGCTGCTGGTTTTCAGACTTCCAGCTAAAATTAGGGTGATTGTGCCACCTTGGATTATAGGTATCAGAGTAAGGTGTAAAAGGCTTCTTGTACATACCCAAGGCATTACATTGTTCCTCGTACAGCCCTTTCATCTCAGCAAGTGTGTGACACTCTTGGGCGAGGTGATCTACCCTGCCACACACAAAACATGGTCCAAAAGACTCTGCATGATTAGCCACGTGTGTTGGTTTCAAGTCCTTAGTCTTTAATACCTCTAACTCCCTAGTGAGCATCTCAACCTTTGCCTTTAAGTTATCCTCTTCCCTGAGATGGTAAATTCCACCACCATTTAGGTTTCCTGCAGGTCGTGACCTATTTGTGCTCTCAGTAGCACTAGGTCCAGTCCAAGTATGAGCTTTTTCAGCAAGCTCATTGAGGTATTCTATGGCCTCATCAGGATCTTTCTGTAGGAACTCACCATTACATATCATCTCCACAAATTGGTGCTCTCTCTATGTAAGTCCCTCATAAAAATAGCTCACTAAGCACCAATTATCATACCCATGGTGAGGACACATACTCAACAACTCCTTAAATATCTCCCAAGACTGATACAAAGTCTCACTATCCTTTTGTGCAAAGGTGGAGATTTGCCTTTTTAAAGCGTTGGTCTTATGTTGGGGAAAGTATTTATTAAAGAAGACTTAAGTCATCTCACTCCATGATCTAATAGATCGGGATCTCAGTGAGTATAGCCAACTCTTAGCTCTATCCTTCAAAGAGAAAGGAAAGAACTTAAGTCTCACAATGTCATCAGTTGCATTATGACTATGAAAAGTCGCAACTACTTCCTCAAACTCCCTACTGTGCACATATGGATTTTCATTTTTCAAGCCATGAAAAGTAGGGAGTAACTGTATCATCCCTGTTTTAAAATCCAGTTGGCGAGTATTAGCTGGAAACATGATGCATGATGGTGTGACAGTGCGTGTAGGGTGGAGGTAATTCTGAAGAGTTCTAGTGGGTTCATCTTCGTGTTCACTCATTTCTTTAGGACTAGATGAATTGTCAAATAAATGATTTAAAAAGTTTAATCCTGACTCTAGCACAGGCCTATAAGCAAATCTACCCAAAGCGTCTCTATATCTATGCATGCAAGGTAACAAAATAATAAAAAATAAATAAATAAATAAATGCAGTAAGCAAAAAGAAGGAATGAAGTTACCGTCTTTACAAACTGCTGAAAATAATCTAGCAATTTTTTTACCGTCTCCCTGGCAACGGCGCCAAAATTTGATTACGCCCAAAGAATAACGCGGTAGTTGTAGCAAAGCTTTGGAGTGTCGATTCCACAGAGAGACAAATTAAAATAATAGTAGAAGAATACAAATAAACTAAGAAAAAATATTAAATGATCAATGGAGAACAAAGTTAATTTTAAATGTAAATTAAAGTGAAGCAAAGTGATTAACAGAAGAAGTACTTAAATTTGACAAACAGTAGAGCGTCAGGAATCCCTTGCACAAATTCAGTATTTTAATTATTCTTGATTCATTGGATAACGCAATTGGAAACTCAATTTTCAAAATTTTCAATCGGAAGATATAGATTTATAAATCAAGATTAAAACAAATATAACCCGTTGAAAAATCATTTACTACTTTTAAAATACGTAAATTATTATCACTATTGAGAAAATCCTACGACGACAATATACTTTGGGAGCGATATTGCAGCAAAGAATTAAATCAATATAGATAAATAATTGATCCAAATATAATCAAAGAACTAATACATTCAATAGAAAAAGCATGACTGAATCCATAAACAGAATAAATTCTATGATTATTCGGAGAAGAGAACATCAACGATGAATTGAGAATGATAAAACAAAAGAGTTTTAGTAATTGAAAATCAAATACATAAATAAAAAATAAATTACAAATACCATCTAATGTGCAAGTTCATCCCTAGCCGTACTTGAGAATTTAGTTACCTATAATTATAATGGACAACAAAAATCTTAAGAGAAAGGTAAAACAAACGGTGAACATGACAATTAAATTCCTCCCCTCCTAATGATATCCTTATATAGGGTAGGAAAGAAATCCTAATATCTTCATGATTCCTACCTAGAAAAATTGCTTAAATCTTAGGACTTATCTTAGTAGCCACATACGCACTTTAGAAATTCGAATTTGGAAATTTGTATTAGAGACAAAGTCGTAGCCCTTTAAGTTAGCTTTCCAACGCATCTAAAATCGAATCAATACGATATATGAGTAGAAAGTTATGTTTGAAATAGTAAAGTATATCCAGACAGTCTCCTATAGCATGTTGGACTCTGCCTATTTCTCTTGATCCGAATCACTCTTAAACCTCATCATTATCCTTATTTGAAGAGTCCTACACTCATTGAAAGTTCTTAGGTTGTTCCAACTCTTGCCCATTTGAAAGTCCTTTGAATTTGACTGGGTTTTGACTTACTCTTTTATAGTCCCTGAAATTAAACATAAAAATCTGCTTAGGAGTATCTCAAAAGAAATAGAAACTCAATTCAAGAATACGCATTAATTTCTATAATTTCTATTCATATTTTAGCATTATAGTCCAATAATAGGATATTTAGAGTGTACTTTCGTTCACTCATCAGGAAGATAGGTCCTTTTGGTTCTCCGTTGACTAAAATTGAAAAGGAAACCGAGGTAGTACATTGCATCACCAGCTTGACCCAATTTTCATTGAACCCCATTTTTAGCATTATCTTTTCTAGAAAGCTCCACTCTACTCAGTTGTAGGCTTTGCTCATGTCGAGTTTAAGTGACATATAACCTTGTTTTCCTTTTCTTTTCTACCTCAAGAAGTAAACCATTTCATAGGCGACCAACACATTGTTGGTGATTAACCTACCGGGCACAAACGCTGCCTGAGTGCTAGAGATTATGGGTAGAATGGACTTCAGTTTGTTAGTAATGACTTTTGAGATAATCTTATAAAGGACGTTGGATAGGCTGATTGGTCTGTAATCAGCCACCTCCACTGGCTTTTTCTTCTTTGGGATCAATGTGATGAATGTGTGGTTAAGACCTGCGGGGAAGTGCCTTGAGTTGAGGGCTTTCAAGACGGCTTCTGTGACCTCACCCCCTACTATTTCCTAGAAATTTTTGTAGAAGATGGGAGCCATCCCGTCAGGGCCTGGGGCAAATAGAGGGTTCATTTGTTTCAAAGCCTGTGTCACCTCTATAGCAGTATAGGTTTTGGTCAGATAGCAGTTCATGTCATTTGTTACTCTTCCAGCCAAGTCTTCTAAGAAATCAGTTTGTCCTTGGTGGCCTGCGGACTGAAATAACTTAGTGAAGAAATCCATAATGGTCTGGTCTTTTAAATCTCCAGTCTGCCAAACACCTATTGAGTCTTTTACCCCCTTTATACAGTTTTTCTGACGCCTTCAGGAGGCTTTGCTGTGGAAAAATCGAGTGTTTTTATTCCCTTCTTGAAGCCACTTTACTTTAGCTCTTTGCTTCCATAATATTTCCTCTCTTTCAAGCCACTTTTGAACCTCGGATCTTGCAACTCTAATAGATTCACCTCTTTGATAGCAAGGGTCCTGTTGTTGCATCTGCTTGAACTTCTCTCTAGCTTGCTCAAGATTTCTTCTCACATTACCAAAACAGGTTCTGTTCCATGCTTCCAATTTCTCCCCACAACTCTTAATTTTTTCTATGGTTGATGACAAATCATTTTGTCCTGTTCCAGCTGTCCAGACTTGTTCAATAATTTGCTTACAATCTTGCTTGTCAGCCCAGATGGCTTTAAACTTGAAAATCTTCTTTCTAATCCTTTGTCTACTTTCAACATGCGACTTGAGTATGATGGGAGCGTGGTTTGAATAAGGGGCTATGCTATGGAGAACCTCAGCCGCCTGATTATGAGACTTCCACTTTAGATTGGCTAGAAATTGATCTAACCTCTCACAAATACTCTGCTGCTGGTCCCTCCCATTCCACCACGTGAATTGGTTCCCATTAAAACCCAGGTCCAGCATTTCACACTCATCAATAAGTTGTCGAAAATCTCTCATTTGCCATTCTGGTCTAGGCCTGCCCCCGCGCTTCTCATTGTTGCTTACAATCTCATTGAAATCACCCATCATTAACCAGCCGATGTCTGTATTAATTGCAAGTGATTTTAACATGCTCCATGTTTCCATTCTTCGTGAAACTGCAGGGTGGCCATAGATGCCTGTAAGATACCAAGGGCCAACCTCCTGTTCCTCCCTTTCCATCTTTGAGACCAATCCATGGATGTGATTTTTTGAAAAGTTAAGTATTTCCAGCTGGAAGTTATTGTTTCAAAGTAAAGCCAAACCCCCACCTCTCCCTTCACTACTCACTGTCAAACAGTTTGTGAAGCCAAAACTATACTTCAATCTTTCCATCACTTTGTCTTGTAAACAAATTTCTTGCAAAAATAAAATGTCGAGTCCTTCTCTTCGGATTAAATCACGAAGTGCACGAATTCCTGTCGGGTTCCCAAGACCCCGAGAATTCCAACTTACAATGATCATTGCTTCTGGCAGGACTGCATAGCAGCCTCTGCTGATATCATGGAGTTCCGAAGGATTTTATCACCTTTGTTTTGGTCTGAGTTGGTGCCATGCAAACATAGTCTACATTTTTAATCACTTTTTATTGCAACATGATCTACATTTTCCTTATTCCAACAACGTTTTTTAACCATGGGCTCTTTTTGAGAAAGACTTGTATTACCTGGACCTCTGGCTTTCTTTCTCCAAGTTCTCCCTTTCACTGTGCTAGGGGGCTCAGTTGGAGTGAGTGATATGGAGGCTTCATCGAGAAAGCTCCCTTTATGGTCTTGGTCTTGTACCATAGGTCCTGGGGTCGGCCCATCTCTGTTAATTATCCCTTCTTCTTTAGTTGTAGGCTTCACAGGGTGGTTCCCTCCCTTTTTGTTTTTGACTTTTCGATCTAGTACACTGTCCCTATCACCTGCTCTGATTTCTTCTACATCTGTTTGGTTGCTGGAACAATGCTGCTTTTGTGTAGACTCACTAGGATCCTTAATTAGTTGCACATTAGTCAAACCTAGCCCATTGCCATTATCGGGAATTGTTACAGTTGAATCCCCCTTCACTTGACTAGTCAGTGGTTCCCAGTGCATTTCCATCCTGCCTTTTGACTCTATCCCCAAATCTCGCTTTGGTGATGTCCCTGCACCAGCTTTAGGAGAACTAAAGTCTTCGGTAGGTCATTCCCTTTGACAAACCATTGTCCTCTGACCCATTTCCATGCTACTCATAGTCTCATGGCTCTGAACTTGTGCCACGTGGCCTATGGTATTAGTAACAGTCGGGGCTTTGGTTATAGGGATCACTGGTGCCACTTCGACCGGAGTACTACCATCCACCGTTGCCTTTTTCACACCATAGTCGTTACTAGAGCCATTCGTCCCTGGGGAAGAGGGACCCTCTGTGATGTCATGCCGTTCCTTCTTACTTGATCAGCATGCAGCCAAGATCCAAACTGGGGAGAAGCTTCCTTTGTTGGATTGCTACATTTATCCATCTTATGCATTATTTGGCCACACTGTAAGTAGAATTGGGGGAGCTTCTCGTATTGGATTGGGATCCAGTACTTAGTACTTTGCAAAGTTATAGTCCATCCTCGAGCTAATGGTTTAAACAAATCTATCTTTACTTTTACTCTCAAGCACCTACCCCACCCTATATTGTCATCATCTACATCAACATCTTCCACCGCTCCCAGAGAGCTGCCAAGCTTCAGCCCACAGACATGATTCATTCCCATCAGTGGCATATTTTGGAATTGCACCCAAAATGTAGCCACGTCGAACTTCATCTTGCTTGGTTGGGTAAATCCTTGGAACTGGTCAATGGCCAAAAGGTAACCATCGAAAGACCACTGCCTGCCTTCAAGAACTCTATTTTTGTCCGCATGAGTTTCAAAAGACATGATGAACACGTTTGCACACACTTCCTTAAACTTGGCTGGTTTGCTCAACCTCCATATCTTAGCCATCACTGATTCCACCACCTTTCTATTAATTTGTCGCTCAGAACAGATCTTAACAACGAGACTTCTCTCTCCCTTCCTTTGCGTCTCCGCTAAAGTGTCATCTTCTAACATGATTTCGTCACCTTCCTCCTCACTTAGACGTAGGTTACCCCACTTCTCTTGGATGCTTTCCATAGTCGCTTGCAACGAAATAAATCGTACTCTGTTTCTGCCTCTACTACCGTTAACAACGCTAGTAGGTAGAGAAAGCTATCTCCAACTCAGTTTTTTCTAGGAGAGAAAAACAGAGTGGGGACTCACTATCAAAATTACCAAGGTTTAATAACATAATAAATAATGATTTAATAATATGAATTTGAGAGATTAATAACATATGGAAGTGATTTAATCAAGTGATTAAACATTAAGCCAAAACCAGGTTCATTTAAGGTTTGGAGGCAAACTCTTAGGTTTTGGGAAACCATTTAGGGTTTTGGTTTGAATCAAAATTTTGGAGTTTCAATTGGATTCCAAGTATTTCGGGTTTCACTAGGGTTGAAACACTCTTTAGTTTGGCACAAATTAGATGGTTGGATGGATTAATGTTTGGCTTAGATGGCATGATCACAAAGCTTGATTTCCTTTACATTTCCATCTCATGGTTCCTCTTGGTGCCAAGTGTTTAGAACTATTCACTAAGTGTGGCTAAGATCTTGCTAAGTGTCCAAATAAAACTTTTCTAAGCTGATTTGGACATTCCAAACTATGATTTTGAAAATACTGATCTAAGTGCTAACACTGAGGTTACTATTCACTCCGAAAGTGCAACATAACTTTGCACTGCAAAATTCTAAATATTCATACTAACCTCAATGTGCAAATCATTTATTGAAATTTAACTTCGAAGTGTCTCGAAATAATCAAAACGCATTTTCGATCAAGAGTTATTCCAGAAATCGAAAATTTTTTATTGGGCCATAAAGTTCTAACTATTCATACGAAACTAATGGCGTAGAAGTTCATTCATTGAATTTTTGGTGAGCAGTTACATTGTTAACCCAAATTGTGGCTGATGGGAGGCCAATCAACCACCTTAACACCACCCTTCGCATGGAAGCTTCCTTGGCTAAAAACCATGTGCGGTTGCCCACGTTTTTGGCCATGGTTTTGGTTGACAAAGCCACCACCAAATGGTCACCCTCACATCCCCTCTTAGCCTTCCATCCCTATATAAGTCGTCCATGGCTTGTTTTTCATACTTTTGTCACTTTCGCTTTTCTTTCTTAAAGAGAACTCTAGAGGAGACTTCAAACAATGTTTCTGGCAATTCTTGCTTATTTGTTGTGAGAACCCGGACTTTGCCAAGTTTCCGTTCCTACTTTTATTTAAAGAATTATTTTAGTTATTGGAAGATGTAAGTGTTGGAGGAAAAACCTTAGAGTATATTGTATTTTTGGATCTTAAGAAGTTCTAACATAAGGAAGTCTATAAGAGATAGGTGAAGGAAAGAGCCTAACAAAGCCCATGTTTATTTTGGCCAACTAGGTTGAATTTAGGGCTTGGAAGCCTAAAGTGACTTCTAAAAGTGGGTTTAAGCACCACAAGGCACAAGATGGGTCATTTAGTTTTTTCTAGAAAGAAACCTAGGGAAGAGGCAAGGCGTGACACTTGTCCAACATGCAGGAGGTTCTGGAAGATGTGAGTGGAGGATGATGTCACCAAATTAGGACTTACATGCCCACATGCAAAGCCCATTTCGGTGAGTGACACTTGGCAAGCATGCAAAAAAAGTGGAGTTCCAAGAGGATCTTACTTGGGAGGGAAAGACATGTTTTAGAGGAATATTGGAAGAACAAAGAAAGAGAGAGGGGACAACGGCACCATGCATGGAGGCCAAAGATCACATTAGGAAGGCCAAGGATCACCTAGGGAGAACCTAAGGTTTCGGCCACACATACAACACACACACTCACTTGCCACATGGCAACCACGCGTGTGAGATGGAGTTCCAAGGAGGATTAAGTTTTTGTGCTTTGACCTTTATGCCACCAAATACATTGAACCTAGACAAAAGAAGAAGGAAAAAGAGGGAAGAAAGGGTTTCGGTTGGTGGAGGCTACACACCACATGTGAGGGAGGCCTTTGGGTTTCCAAGGTCATCCTAGGGAAGAGGAAGAGGAAGAGGCTCTTTGTCAAGATGCCAAGTGGCATCCATGCACAAGGTCTTTAGATTTTCAAGAAGGGATGGAGAGCTCTATATAAGGGTATTGCTGAAATTAGGGGAGGTCTTTTGGCTCAAGTTCTCATTTTCCTTCTAAGGGATTTTCAGCACTCACCATTTCTCTCCATGTTCTTACACTTTCTCACCACTTTCACCAACCAAACACCACTATTTCTCTCCACTATTATGAGAATCACAATGATTTCTCCTACACCATACGAGAGGAAGGAAAGCATGAGGAGGTAAAAACCATTCCATCATTTCTTACACACACACACGGCCAAGAGGGAAAAACAACACCAAGTTTTGGATTTAGGGTTTTTCCCACATGTGCACACACTTTCACTTTAGAAACTAGGATTTTTTCTTTAAGAATAGGAAGGACCTGAAAATATATTTTGTTTCAAGCTCTTGAACACAAAGTGTAGAGAGATTAAGGGCCACAACCACCACTTAGAATAAGGCTATGGTTTCTTAACCTTAAGAGTTTCGGACTAGGGTTTCTCATGGAAAAACATATTTTGAAAACCCTAGATGCACACACATGACCACTCTTGTTTCGAGATTAGGGTTTCTCTAGTTTTTTTCCAATATATCTTGCATGTATTTTTCTAATTTTGCTAGTTTATACTTCTGATTTTTGTAAGTAAACTTCCAACTTACTTTGGATAGCACTTGTATATATTTTGTGAACTTTTGTTTGTCTTTCATTGGTTGGATTTTGTTATATTGTGGTTTATATATTCGGTTTTGATATGAAGATGAAATGCCATGTTTTTATGATGGTTTGTTGAAGTGTCTTTCGAAAATGCCATGATTAGGGTTTCGGTTTTGACATGTATATGTGCTATGCATGCTTGTTTTGATCTATGAATGTGTAAAAGTATGAGAATAAGTGTTGTGATGATGTAAATCCATGTTTGGAAGACTTGGATGTTTCGGCCAAGGCCATATCAAGGCAATCCGAATTTGTCTTGGGTTGGAAGCAATGTGATTCAAGTGTGTTTACATGTATTCATCATATGATTGCATGTTTTAATGTTTTCAAGCCATATTGTGAGATGTACATTGTGAATTGGATTATATATGTTTCGGGTTGTATATATTTGCAGGTATGGTAAAGTGTAATGTCATATGTTCATATCACATGCATGTAAGTTTATGTTTTCAAAAGAAAAGTTTCAAAAGTATGTTTTATCATGACCCCATGTACTAAGATGGGAAAATGCCCCAGTAAAACTCCCTGTCCACTCTAGAGTGTTTAAAATCGAGAGGAGACCCTTGGGTCGACAAAGTGTAGTCGACGGGCCTTAAATGGTTTCTTAAGGGAAGGATACTAGAGCGGGGTTGCACTAAAGCTAGTGGGTGTCGTACGGTGACTGCAAAGTAAGCGAACTGCTGTAAAAAAAAAGAAATATGTTTATGTTATGACGTAGTCACCCCGATTAAGTGGATCGTTGATTGATGTGGTAACTAGCGGGGAACACATGGTGCTTAGAGGAGCTGTGAGGTATCCATTCATATGAATCATGAAATGATTAAGACGTTTGAGCTCCATGTTATGATATGTTATGATATGCTATGATATGCTACGACATGATACGATCACAATATGAAGATGTTGTGAAATGACAAGAATGGCATGATGTGTTATGACAAGAACAAGTATCCAAGCTCAAATGATATGATCATGTGATAAGAAGTCTAAAAGATGAAAAGATGTTTTTATGAAAGGTCTATATTGCATATGTCAAAGTTTTATGTTAAAGTTCATGTCCATGGATTTATTTATGGATTGCTATTATTTGTGGTTTACTTGTATATGCCTGTGATATTTGTTGTATGTTGACTGCTTACTCGCTAAGATTTCTTGAAATCTCAACGTAGTAGTTTGTACTACCATTCCCCACGAAGAATGGTAGAAGTTGTGATAGAGCTAGATGATGAAACGCATGAGGACCAAGGTGCCCCCGCCCTCGACCACCGAGGAGGTGCCCAAGACAACTGAGAGCTCATCATAGTCCTCTTTTTTGAATAGGATAGAGAATGTTGACCGGTTCATCTCCGAGGCCTTACAGCTTATAGATGAGACAAAGAGACTGAGGAATAGAGATAAGGACTGCTTTTTAGAAAATAGGAAGAATCCAGATTTTTTTTTAAAAAAAAGAAAGGGGAAAGAAAGGGGTCATGGGAATAGAAGTAGTGGTAGTAAGAAGGAAATGAATTTATGGTTTTGTAAAACAATATTTTGATGGTCCATTTGTTTTGGAGAAATGACTTTAGAACAATTATCTATTTTGAAAAGGTACAATTATGGAAGTTTCAAACTTTTGGAAATTTTCATTCGATTCCATGATTAATTATTGCCATTGTCCTTAAGTAGTTAAAAGAATTATCCACTATGAATTAATGCATATTGCTAGATCATAGGTACATTGCATTTTATATATCATGAATGAGGGGTATGTAATTTTAAGTTACATGTCCCAATGCTTCAGTCACTATCCAATCCCAAGCGTGGGCTGGAGGCATCACTTCAAGGTTTTTGTAAGTAGATTCTCATGAAACTACCTTCATATAAGTTGTTCCTCTTTGATGATAGCTTCCATTCTTGTATTTTATGTGATTTTGAATGGAGGTTTGATTAGTGAAAGTCTGGATGTTGTGTGAAATTTTGATTTCTTTGATGAAGGTTTTGTAACACTCCACCTAAAAAGCTTCTTAGGCCTTGACCTTAGTAACCTTAATCTTAGTTAATTAGTAGTTGTGCTATTTGAGAATAAGAAAAATTTTGGATACTTGAGTTGGCAAAAGGACCATATACTTTGAGTTTAATAGATTCTAGTGCAATATTGATTTTGAGGAAAATTTTTGGAGCTGATTAGTTTAGTAATATTATTTTGGAGAATTTTTAGTGATTTATTAATTTTGATGATAAATGCCAAGAGGCCAATGGAAGCATGACACATGACATACTGATGGGCTAAGCAATCAGGTCAAATGTTGAATGGATTTAGAGAAGACCCAAGAGTGGTTTACTATGGGCCTAAGCTTGTTGGGTATAAAGGCTTAAGAGAGGCAATAAGACTTTAGCCCATACTTGATAGATACAAGACTTTAGGATCCTAATGCACTAAGGATGTGATGGACTAAAGATAAGATGTTAAAAAGCCTTAGGCTAAACTTGGGAGATATAGAGGTAGGCTCTAAATTCCTAAACCACCCTCTTGCCATGAACATGAGGGTTAATGGGAAGGCTTGGCATGCAATCTCTCATAAAAATCAGTGTAATGTCATGTAGGCCTTAAAAGTTTCCAGATGCTTGATAAGGTCCTTAGACTAGTCATATAGGTCGATCTAAGGGAATTTAAATTTTAGGGGAAGGGGCACTGTCATGATCACCGCATTGTATGACAAATTAGTGCTTTGACCCAATTATCAATTGATGATGATGTTCCTACTCGCTTCGTCATCTCTTCATACTTGTCTATGAGGTCACGCAAGCTGTCATGCATCCTCTTCTTTTCCTCTTGGTCTTTTGGAGTCAACCACCTTACTTTGGGACTCCGTGTCGAGTTGTTTTTTGTGGTCTTGGTCTATGCTTTCTTCAAACCCCACATCCCACCATTTTAAGGCTTTGTTCTCCTTTTGCAAGGCTTCACTCTCCATAGTCATCTTCTTCAGTTTTTCCTCCAACTCCGTGAACTTTCTCTCCATCATGTCGTTTGCTTGCTCTTCCATTGCAGTTGCTTCTTGGCCATGGATTATATGATAGCTCATAGTTGCAGGCATCATGAACACATTTTATGAACAAGCTAACGATGTTACAAATGGTGCCAAACTATTGATGCAATTTCCAAGTATGCTTTTGACATGCCTTAATGACCTGCAACCAAAAAGGAAGTCTCGGGATACCTAGTGGGGGATGTCTTTGATGCCTATGTTCAAGAAGAGTTATGCTCTTTTAATAACCCATGAGTATGTGTATCTATGGTACGTACCTGGTGGGCTGTTTATAAAGACTAAGATGACCTAATTTGGTAAGACATCTTCATAGGTACGAATCTTAGTGCCCAATTTGATGTGTTATGTTCTCTAGCATGATTTGGCCGTTAATTGCACCCATCCAATGCAAATATCTCACTTGGCCTTACTTTTCATATATATATATATGTATCTCATTAAGATATAGTTAGTTAGGTTTTCATATTAGTTGCTCTCTTCTAGGGTTTATCTTTATGGACTAATCTCATGATTGGAGGGAAATGAGTAGTTGACTTTATCGATGGGCCCATGTGGTGTATTTGATGTAGTTTAATCTTCTGACCACCCACTGTCACGTGAGTCCCACGTGACCACGGCCTTTAGTCGCTTGTAGTTCCTTTCTCACTTACTAAACATTTTTATACCCAACAAATTACGAAATGATTGATTTGATTTAAAAGCAATTTAAGCCTAGTTTATTTTCACTATGTTACCCACCATTCAAAGGGTTGATGTGGCGTAGGGTTTCTTTTCTCTCTACGTATTGGAGACGTATGGCTGTAGCCGCTGGCTTTCTACCGTCCACGGCAGGGCTGGAGGCAGGAGCATCCTCGGGCCAAGTTGGTCGTATGCCTGGCGTGGGTGTTGCGTTTGTGGACGTGGTTGCTGCTAAACCACAGTTGTTGCCCGAAATGAGTATTCCTACTCGTGAACCTTGGTTCCAAGATGATACAATGTTTTTCATGTTCTCCAAAGCGGAGATTCAGAAATCTGTAGAGCTTTTTCGGTTTTCGGTGGTGTTGAAATTTCTTCGTTGAAGGCCTTCCCTAGATATTATTCGTACGTTTATAAAAAATCGCTGGAGATTAAAGTTGGTTCCGGTGATTGGACAATTGTGGAATCCTAGGAAGGTTTTGGTCTGGATGACTAAGAGGATGATTTTATTAGTGTGATGGCAAGGGGAAATTCAGAGATTCATGGGTCCCCGTTTCGTGTTTTTCATTGGAATATGGATTTTGTCGAAGATGAGGATTCTCCTTTGGTTCCTGTTTGGATCACTTTACTGGGGTTACCCCCGAATTTTTTTTCAGGAATCGATGTTATGAAGTATGGGGAATGGTATTGGCCGATATCTCAAAGGGGACAACGCTACTGCGTGCATTACTCGCCCAGAGGCCGCAAGAATTTGTGTTGAAGTGGATGTTTCATAGCCTCTGTGAAAATCGTTTTGGTTGGGTCCACCAGGCCTTGAAACGAGCCATTTTCAAGAGGTTTATTTTGAATCCATTCCAGCATATTGCACGTTTTGTAGAAGATAGGGACATGTTGAAAATTGATGTTCCAAGCAGGAATGCCCTGTTGCTGGGAAAAACATTATTTCGAATTCGGCGCATGAGGATGGAAAGGAAATAAATAAAGTTAGCAGATGGAAGGTAGTGGAAAATTGGAATGAGGGTGCACATGGGAATGAGGTGAATCTGGTGGTGGGCCAACCATCACAATCCAGAAGAGATTGTATTCTTGAAGCCATCCGAATACGTCAAGAAGCGAATCATGATCCGGGTGCTGCTGTCTGGTATGTTTCAGCAGAAGGTTATTTATTTGAGCAATGTATGCAGGTGGAAATTAATGAGGAATTGGCGTCGAAAGATGTAATTGTAGAGACGGGGGAGGCTAAGGCCATTGATGGGGATTTGCGTGGGAAGGATGTAGAATTGCCTACTATGGAGCAAGGGACGTCGGTTATGCACCAGGAAAATTGGTTCGACATGTCTGAGGCAGATGAGGAGCAGGAAAATCAGGATTCGATGCTAAATCCTGAGCCGAGAAGTAATCTGCGCCTTGTGGATGAAGCACTTTAATTTGAGTTAGGTGGGCTGGGGGATAGAGACTTTCTGGAAGAGGAAGAATTGTTGAATATGGACATTAGATCTATGGCCAGGTCTGAGGGCGAATTTGAGGAGGAATTAAATGAATTGGTAGCCAAGTCTTTTGATTATGATTCGGACATGCATGACCCGCTGAAAAAGGCAAAAGGAATATGTAAGGAAAATTCGATTGTGGTATTGGAGCATCGCACTCGCTCCAAAAAATTACTTTAATTTTTATGCAGATTCTTACTTGGAACATTAGGGGAATTCTTTCGTTGAAGAGTAGACTTCGGCGTATTTTGAATAAAAGTCGCCCTTTGGTAGTGGCCATTTTAGAACCTTTTTTAAATTCTAATAAGTGCCGACGGTAGGCACGATGGATGAAGTTCCCTTTTTATTTGAATAATGCGGATATAGGGGGTAAAATCGGGAAGCTGAAGTTGAGTTCGAATTGATCTCTTTGAAGGAACAAGCCATTTGTGGGTGGTTTATTCGAGGGAATTGCCGAGTGCTTGCAACTTTTGTGTATGCTAGTTGTTTTCGGGCAAAAAGATTGGAATTATGGGAGTTCCTAAAGTCCCAAAATCCGTGTGGGTTACCATGGTTCATTGGGGGGATTTCAATATTATTCGCGAGAATAGTGAAAAGGTGGGTCGTTTATTGCAAGCGTCACGGGCTAAACGAGAATTTAATGAGTGTATTCATGCGTGTGTGCTTGTTGACCTGCCTTGTGAAGGGAATCGATTGTCGTGGTGCAATGGTAGACGAGGGAGTAGAAGAATTTGGGCGCGTTTGGATCATATTTTGGTTAACTTGCCTTTCGCAGAATATTTTGGCGACATCATGGTGTCATATTTACCACGCACCTCTTTGGACCATGCGCCAATGTTGGTACAGCTTAATAGAGATGGAGGGGTTGTTCAGCGGCCTTTCAAGTTTCTTCGGATGTGGGGTACACATGAGTCCTTCCTTTTCAGGCGGTGTGGAATGAAAGGGCTGAAGGATGTGCAATGGTCCGTATTAGTACGAAGCTGAAAAGAATGAAGCATGCTTTATAGACTTGGAATAGGGAGGTCTTCGGCCGGGTTGAAATAGAGATTAAAAAGGTGGAGAGCTGCATGTCTGAATTGGAGACTTTGCTGTCTAATTCCTATTCGAATCAGTTGGAGAACGAATGGCTGAGTTGTAAGCAAGAGCATGAGAGCTGGGTCAATAGAGAGGAAATTATGGCTTCTGAAAAGTCTCATATCAGGTGGATGGCTGAAGGGGATGCTAACACTAGTTTTTTCCATGCATCCATGAGACTAAAGCATAAGAGGATGAATATCAGTAAAATGAGGCTTGAGGATGGGCGGTTGCTGGATACAGGGGAATCAGTCAGTATTGTTTTTTCAGAACCTATTAGTGGCGTCTCCTACTGTGTGTAACGCCAACGAATTAGAACTATTGCAGTCGGTGGTAACAATAGTAGACAATGACGCCTTGTGAGCTGTTCCGTCTTTGGCTGAAATCAAGAGATCTCTTGGGTCTATCCCAGCTGACAATAGCCCAGGGCTAGATGGATTCTCGGCTTCTTTCTTCAGGTTGGCATGGGACATTGTAAAGGATGATTTATTGGAGATGGCTAAGGATTTCTTTTCAGGTCAGGCACTCTCTACTTTTTTTGGGGCCACTAATTTAGTCCTTATTCCGAAGGTAGATGAACCTTTGGGATTTGGTTAGTTCCATCCAATAAGCCTTTGTTCGGTGGTCTATAAAATTATGTCAAAGATTATGGTCTTTAGACTTGCGCCAATTCTGAAAAAAATTATTTCTCCTCAGCAAGCAGCTTTCATCCCAGGTAGAAGTATTTTTGAAAATATTTCTATGGCTCAAGAATTGGTTAGAGGTATTAATCAGAAGGTAAGGGGGGGTAATGTGCTTTTAAAGATTGACATGGCTAAAGCTTATGACAGAGTAAATTGAAATTTTTTACTAGAGATTATTCGAAGGCTTGGATTTTCGGAAAAATGGCGAAGTATTGTTTTTAATGTGATCTCATCTCCTTTTTATTCAGTGATGCTTAATGGTTGTTCTAAAGGTTTTTTCAAGCTGTCACATGGACTACGCCAAGGTGACCCACTTTCTCCTTATCTATTTATTTTGTCGAAGGAGATTCTCTCTCGAATGCTTCATCATGAATTTAGTCGGGGCCGGATTAAGCCTTTCCATCCTGGGGAAGGAACTTTGATCTCGCATTTATTTTATGCGGATGATATTCTAATTTTTGCTAATGGGGGTAAGTCTTCCATTCGAAATCTTTTGGGAGTGTTGAAAAGGTATGAGGGAATGTCGGGGCAATTGATGAGTCCCGGTAAATCGTCTATGTATTTTTCTTCTTTTGTTCAAGCTGGTCGGAAACATGATTTGAAGAATATTTTGGGTTTTGAGGAGGGTCGTTGGCCGTGTACGTATCTTGGCATTCCATTAATTGTGGGCCGGATGACCAACAGGTCTTTTGATCCTTTGTTGTTAAAAATCCAAAAGAAGTTTGCGGGATGGAAGAGTAAGATGCTTTCTTTTGGAGCTAAAATTGTTCTTCTCAAGCATGTATTGAATAGTTTGCCTACACATGCTTTCAGTCTTAAATTTACCAAAAGGAGTGCATTTGGTGATAAAACGAATTTTCTCAAATTTTTTATGGGGCTTTCTTGATGGAAAAAATAAAAGAAAACGGATTTCTTAGAGAAATATTTATATGCCGGTGGAGGTGGGGGGACTGGGTATTTGGGATTTACATGAGGTACAAGCTTCCTTACTTCTGAAATTTGCTTGGAAGTTAATTAATGAAAAATCGATGTGGTCATAGTTCTTTATTTCCAAGTATATCGGAAGCTCTCATATTTACTCTATTTTGCAACTAAATAAAGGATCTAGATTTTGGAAAGGGATTATGGAGTTCATGCCACAGGTGCTGAATAATTCTCGGTGGCTTATCCGGGATGGGCATGTGAATTTCTGGATGGATAATTGGATAGGTGACAGATCGTTAATTCATTATCTTCCTGTTATAGGTGATGTGAATATGCAGGTGGCTAATGTTTTAAGGTGTACAGGTCCTAATACTCATGCGTTGCGTGAACGAGTGCCAGAGTCTGTAGTCCATCAAATTTGCGATGTGGGTTTTAAGCTACGCCAGGGGACAGATAGATGTATCTAGACGCTAGATGTGCACGGTTCTTTCAATTCCAAGTCTGCATGGAATTTAATTCGTAGGCATGGTGTTATATGCCCCTGGAAAAAGTGGCTATGGCAGACGTGGTTACCAAAGAAGGTCTTTTTTTGTTTGGACGGCTAAGAGGAAAGCAATTCCAATCGACAACATTGTTCAGCGGTTAGGCATTCCTATTGTTTCTAAATGTGAGTGCTATGATCAACCACAAATGGAGTCTTTGAATCATATCTTATGTGGGGGTGTAGGAGCTCAAAAAATTTGAAAATTCTTTGCGGATGCTTATCATATAAAAATTCCACAGATTCGGAATTGGGAGGGGATGATGAGTTTTTGGTGGCAACGTGCTTCCATGTCCACACAGGTTAGCTGGCTTTGTGGGGTGATACCGATTGTAATATCTTGGGAGTTATGGAGAGCTCGCTGCTCGGCAAGAATGGAAGGTTTGGTTTTTAATCCTAATGGTATTAATCGATCCATCAAATTTTTTATTAGAGAATTATCTAGTAGAGGAGAAAAGTTTCGATCAATTACATCTGGTGATAGAGTCATACTGGAGAACTTGTCATGCCTAGTTATTCCGATTGTTTATAATAATCCAAAACTTATTGCTTGGTGCCCACCGGTTAGAGGAAGAGTAAAATTGAATATGGATGGTGGTTCTAGAGGCAATCCAGGAGAATCAGGTGGAGGAGGGGTGATTAGAAACTTTCTTGGTAGAGTTGTGGCGGGTTTTGCACATTCATATGGACATGCTACTAACACCATTGCCCAATGTAGAGCGTTTCTTGATGGGCTTCGGCTTTGTAAGCGATTGGGGTTAAGAGAGATTTTGGTTGAGTCTGATTTAAAGGTCATAATGGGTTGGCTGGTTTCAGGAGTGTGTAAATATTGGTTCCTTTGAAATTTTTGGGAGGAAATTCTAGATATCATTGGGGAGTTAGATGTTCACTTTCGTCACATTTTTAGAGAAGTCAATATGGTAGCGGATTTTTTAGCAAAACAGGGGGCGCAAGGGAGTAATGTACAGTTAGGTGAGGATTCATCCATTCAAGGTCCTATTCGGGGATTTATTTGAATGGACAAACTTGGCATTCCTTACCTTAGGAGGAGCTGATTTTTGGGGTTGTTTTTGTTGGGTTATTTGGAATTTTTGCTTCTTTGTTGAGATTTGAAGAAGGTATTCCTTCACCATAAGTGAGGGTTTTTTTAATAAATTCGGGACGGGGTCACTTTATACATATGACCTTGGTTCTTCTTAAAAAAAAAAAAAGTCTAGTTTATTTTCAGAAAACATCTCATCTCTTCTAATTATTATAACTTTTTCAAATCTCAATACAAAATAAAATAAACAATTCAACTTTTTCAAATTCTAAAACAAAAATAATATTAAAAAATATATTCTAACAATACTTTATTCAATTTTTTAACTTTAATCTCAACCCATCTCATCTCATCTCCGAAAATAAACAAATTCTTAGATAAAAAGGTTTGCCAATCACCTAAATGATTATTTTAATACTTAATCTAAATATATATAAATATATATATATTTATGGAAAGTAGCCTGGATCTTTCTGTAGATACTACTACAAGTATTTGATGCTGGTGTTGTCATTGTGATTCTCGTGACTGAGTCGCAACGAGTTCAGTGGGACAAACCACTTGCGTGCGGGCCGGAGATCTCTCTATAATTGCTTTCCACGAGGATAAAAGCTAATCCTATCAAGAATGGCACCCCATATTTTTTTATAAATTATTTTTACTTAATAATTAAGGTCTTGTTTACTTTCATAAGTAAAATTTAAAATTTTAAAAATTTTGAAAACTTTCTATCCCATCATTACAACTTTATCAAATCTTTATATAAAATATAATAAACAATTCAACTTTTTCAAATATCAAAACAAATATAATATTAAAAAATATATTATAACAATATTTTATTCAACTTTAATCTTATATCATCTCATCTTATTTCTGAAAACAAACAAGGCCTAAGTAAAGTGCTTTTTAATTATGTTGTACATTTTCTCTTAATGTTTTAAGATATGAATAAAATGAATAAAAATATTTTAAAAATTAAAAAAAATTAATTAATCTTGTCAAGAGCCATTCTCATGCTAGCACGGCTCTTCCACAAGAGACGGTCAATTAGAAAAAAAGTGGGAGAAATCAACATCACCATTCTCTGGCCTTTGCTAAGATGGCCTCCATTGTCTGTATCTTTATTCCTTATTTTTGCTGAGGAATGATTCTGCCCACTAGACTATATAATGCCATTAAAGTTGGAATTAAGAGATTTCTCAATCAGCTGATCGAGAATACAGGTGGATGAATGAAAACACATTCTAAAACAATTCTGGACTCTAAACTCCCTAGAGCCATCGGGAAATCAAACCTGTGGGTCCAAGGGTCATCAATAATCCCATGTAAAATTTTTGAGGCGGTACTTGGAATGTATTTAAAAGGGAATTTATGATTGATAATCTTTATTGATACAAGGAAAATGTGAAGTGGTGCATGGAATTGTGTTTTGGTTTTGAGACATTTATCCAAATAAGCCCATTCTACGTGTCAATTACTGTGTCGGTTGCGTGAAATCAAAATACACTCATCTGTAAAGAAACCAAGATATATTCTCCGGAAGAACTTGTTCTTTCCTTTCCAGTACTATATACCGAACTCGCCTGTGTCTCACCCATTCCTCACAAAATCACATCCCCCCAGTCTCTCTCTCTCTCTCTCTCTCTCTCTCTCTCTCACTTCTTGATCATTCTAACCCAGATTTTCTCTACTCAATTACTCTAGACATACACATTGGTAGAGCAATGGCTCTCCCACGCGCCATGCTCTTGTTAGCCATGTCACTCGCCCTCATAGCATCCTCCATCGCTCAAGCTCCATTATCTGCACCCACAGCCTCCACCGCCTCAGCACCAATGACAACTGCTACTCCGCCGTCAACGACCATAGCCAACCCACCAAGCGTTTCAACTCCTCCAACCTCGACAGCCAGCCCAACACCAAGCATTGCGAATCCTCCAACCTCCTCCACAGCCACCCCACCAACAGTTTCCACACCTCCCGCAGCATCCACTCCGGTTACAGCGCCGGCGAGCCCTCCTACATCCGTTCCAACAAGCCCAGAGAGCCCAACTTCATCTACTGGCCCATCATCTTCACCCTCTACCCCAGAACCATCGCCATTATTGCCTATGTCTCCTCCTTCCCCAGGACCAGAAGCAGCGACTCCATCCATAGGGCAGACACCAGCAGCGACTCCGGGCTCCTCGACATCTGACGATTCCAGTGCTTTTATTCATGGAAACAGCATGGCTTTGCTAGCATTGTTTGGAGGGTTTGCACTCCTTGCTTAATAACATGCATCTGGCTCGTTATTGCTTAGATTTATATTATCTTGTAGATGGTGATACTTATTTGTGTATTCTTTTTTTTCCCCCTTGTCACTTTTGCTGCTTTCGTTTTCTCTTGTGGATGATCCTTGGGAGCTGTTCCATTTGTGATTTTGGGAAGGAGAAGGTGGGTTTGAAGATTTATCAGATCTATAACTTGTGGCATTTTGACTTAGCTGAATAAGAGGGACATTGTGATTCTTGCTTGTTTGGATATTGGTATATTTCAATTTAGTTATTAGTAAAGAAATTGACTTTTTTATTTCTCAACGAAGAGAGAGCCACATTGTTGGCTTTAATTTTCACGTGGCCTTTTCTGGCTCAGCTCGCAGCAGGATTTTCTGGCTCAGCTTTCTATTACCTCTGGTTGCTGATTATTTAAACATGCATTTTGAAAGACATGATCATTGCTGCAAAATATTTTACTCTGAAAAGGGCATCTTAACTTATTCCAAATTCCCAAGCACTTAATTCTTTTACAAACTATAGATACATAGAAAAAATAAATAAATGAAGACCTTCAGAGCAGTTCCATCCCTGTAAACAGAAAGGTAGGTGGCTGGTAGAGACGGTGTAGATGGAGATTTGATGAATATTCCGTAAATGGTGTCATTGGTGGTGGGGAAGGAACGGAGGCAGAAAAAGTCAGGTGCTAGCTAGCTGTTTAGAGAATTATTTGGATGAAAGGAGGGGAGGTGAATTGCTTTTTTGGAGATCATGGGAAGGTGTTCTTTGGACTTTATTGAGTACCATAAAGGATAGAGGGAGAAATGGGCTTCTTTCCTTTTTTTTTTTTTTTTTGGGGGCAGCATGTTTTGTGTGGCTCGATCGTGACAAATGAACAAGACCAGAAAAAGTGATGTGCACATCGGTTCTTTAGCCCCACAAACATGTGAGTGGGGAAGAGACAACGGAGATTTTTGTAATTAATTTCTAACAGTGGTGTAAGAAAAGTTGCCACTATCCTGAGAGCTAGACACCGATGAATCTAGTTTCATTCCAAGAAAATCCTATCATTTTTAGTTAGTGTTAGTAAATGTACCAATGTGACACATCATGACCGAGATACCACCAATATATTATATTCCCTCTCGCCTAATGTACTTTGCACCATCACTCTCTCCATAATTCAATAAGTAAACCTTAAGCTGCATTTGAATATTTAATTGAGTTGTGAATAATAATATTTTATGGGTCCTATTGAGATAGGTTTAACACTTTTAGATTAAGATGGGTTGAATTTTTTAAAATGTATAAAGTAAATTGAGATAAGTTTAACTTTTTTTGAGAAATTGAAAAGTAATGAATCCCATCAATGATTAATTTGGAATAAGTTAAGACGAGATTAGTTCAACAACCAAACATAACCTTAATCTCATTAACAAGTGTAGATACGGTGATGGGAACCAAGGCGGGCCTTGTCATAAAGATTCTTTGTAGTTTCCAGATAACCAATTACAAGAACAATAACAAAGATGATCAAAGAAGCAATGCAAGGATTGATGCAATCCACATGGGACGAGTCAAGCAAGAGCCCAATAGTCAAAATAGACTTGAAGGATGAAGATTCAATTTTGATTCATTTGATACAAGCTAAGGAAGAGGGCAATAATATGACTTAAAGGCCTTGGACACTTGAAGGATTTCAAATTGTTTAAATCATTTAAATGAATTATTTTATTAGTTTAGAATAATTGGGTTTTATGATGTTTGGTTCACATATGTCTTATTTTTATGAATTAGGATTTTTGGGAAGGCCTCCTATTTTGGCCAAGGGTTTATTTGGAAAGTTGCAATTTTAGGAACTAGGGTTTTGAAGAGAGGTACTGTAGCGCTGCATTGTTCACTGTAGCCGAAATACTGTTCACGCGGCACTAGTCATCCAGGGATATTTTTGGAACAAAGGGGTTTTATTTGGGTTAGGGTTTCAATTAGGTTTTCATTAAATACTCTTGTAGCCTCATTTTTGAAAATCAGTTTATGAAATTTGATGATTTATTCATTGTGAGTTGAGTTTTACTCATCTTGTTCTTAATTGAACTTTTAAACTTATCAAAGGTAAATCATAACTTTTGTGGCGTTCCTCCTTGTAATCTGGGTTCTTGAGACAGGTTCTTCAACGGGTCTAGATTTTAATATAATCTAGGTTCTTGAAACGAGTTCTCTTCGGGTCTAGATTCTCCATCCATTGACTTGATTTTGGCTTTCTTGGATGAGTTTTCAATTTGATTGTGGGTTCAAGGGATTATCTTTCTGCGGGTTTATATCATACGGTGTTTATAAATAAGAAAATTCTATACATCACACCACTATCTCACTATATATGATGTGGCACATTTATCACAATTGAATGATCATTTATTACATGACTCTTTATCATCTAATGGTGATAAATATGCCACATCTTACATAGTGTGATGAAAATAGGATAGTGGTGTGATGTATAGCATTACTCTTATAAATAGCAAGTGCATGTATATAAATTTGTGTGTACAGTAATTGAACTAATCAAATGCAACCGAACATTTTCTTTATAAGGAAGGAATGGATGGTATTAATTGTACAGGAATATTTAATAAACCTAGGAGATCTAGAATATTATATATACGTACAAAATGTGGCTTTAATTATATCAATTTTTACATCCTGCTTGCAAAATAGATAATAAATAAACAATTATTTCATCCGTACTTTTATTTTCTTTTTTAAAATGAAGCTAGGATAGAAATATTTGTTTTCAAGAACTGCAGATATAATCAGAAGTAAAACAAGGAAAACAAAGCATCAATCTTATGAACTGTAAATAATAGATGTTGTCTATTTTAAAACGTCCCATTTATTTTTGCCTCCTTATTCTCTCCTGTGATAGGCACGTGCGAAAGATGTAGAGAATAATTAGATCCAATTTGCGCAAAAAGACTATATTTTATAGAGAAAAGATATATGCAACAGTGAATTGTACAACCGCTGCATAATCGTTTTAAAAAAAGTGAATAAAATATAGAACCCACATGAAAAAAATTAATTTTTTAATAGTAGACTCTACTCTTTTTGAAAGAGATTATGCGGCTTTTACGCATTTCACGGATGTATGTAGAATTACTCTATTTTATATATAATATTACGGGTCAAAAAAGTTCATAAAAGCATTGGATCCTTTTTAAAGAATCCAAATTAAGTATGTTACGATCTTCTTTATATCCATATGGATCTTTGTCTAGCAAGACATGATATGAAAGCAATATTTGTAAGATCCATATATATCTTCGATTTAGCTAAATCCCCATGCCGGCATATTAAATGACTGTTACACTTTCTTATGATTAATCCAACCAAAATAGCTATTCATGGAGCATGGATCCAGTTTGCTAGTTTATTAATTACAAGAGAATTTTAGAAATAGGAGTCCTGCCAAAACTTATGAGTTATATAAGCTCTACTATTATTATACATTGGATGTGAAATGAATTAGGATTCAGCTCATTAGAAGCCCATGCATTACTAGGAATAAAAGGAATAGATAAAGACAAAAAAAACTTGATTAATGCAAGTGACATAAGGCAAGTAAGACTCATTATTCTAAAAAATGAAGGAGATTTCTATAAAATGGAGAATCTCTAAAAATCAAGAAAGATTATTGGCTCTCCCTCTCTAGATTTCTACAATGACAACATCTTCTTCAACTACTACTCAACCATATTTTCTGCACTATTTTAAGAGATATGGGAGACTATGAGAGACTATAAAATCACTCAACAGAGTGGATTTTTTTTCCTAAACAACCCATTGATATAAGCTTTTGTGCCAAACCATACAAATATTTGTATCGCTTTATTTATAGTTTATTGTTTATATGCTTTTTTTACTATTTATCAACGCCCAAGCCATCATCATCACCCATTTAACTGTATTTTTGGGTTTCGAAACCATCTAAGAATGCATCAAAATTTTGACTCTATCTATAAGATCTGACAAATCACTCTTAGAACAATAGGTCACATGACCTAACAAAAACTAGTTCAATGCAAAGGAGGCGCTGCAATCAATGGAGTATTCCAGTGGGAGTGGAGGAATAGAGTCCCTACCGCTTGCTAGCTCGTACACTAGAGACTACGACACACATGGCCGGGAGCCATGGCCATCATTAACAAAGCCCATGCACTACCTAGGAGCTCTCCTAGGACCACCACCCAAAGCTGTATCAGTGTAATAACCCGCTAGAAATTCATTGGTATAATTTTTATAGGCTTTAGGAAGCTCATGGAAATACCGTAAGTTTTCACGATTCGACCAATCACGTAGGTTTTAGTCTGTCATCATAGCTAGAGTTATCACTCACTATAGTGCCAAAAGTGAGATTTATTTATTTGATATAGTTAGAAGTGTTAGATTGAGTTATGGTCTACGCCATTAGACTCAGTTAATTATTTAAGATTTTATGGCCCAATAATTCCATTTTTAGTTTTCGGATAAAATGCTTGTTCGAAAACGCATTTTACTTATTTCGAGATACTTTGAGATTGAATTTCAATAAACAAATTGCACAGTTAGGTTTGACTTTCCCGGAGTGAATAGTAATCTCTTTAGTAGCATCTAGCACAGTGTTTTCAAAATCACAGTGTGGATGTCCAAATTAAGTTAGAGAAGTTTTATTTGGACACTTGGTAGGATCTTAGCCACACTTGGTGAATAGTATTGGACACTTGGCACAAACAGGAACCATGAGTTTGATTGTGAAGTAATCAAGGTGTGAGATCATGTCACATGCATTTGGATTGTGAAAATCTTTTGAAAGGAAAAGAGTCTTTTAAAAGTTTTTATCACGACCCCAGGAGTTAGGACGGGACAATGTCCTAGTGAAACTTCTTTCTCCATTCAGGAGTGGTAACTAACGGGAAACACACGGTGCATAGGGGAACCAAGCTCACAAGTATGTTATATGATCAAGAACCGAGCTCACAAGTATGAAATGAAGAAAGAATGTTTTATGAAAGAAAAGGTTATGAAAGTCACGTTTTACATGATGTCTTTTCGATAGGATCAAATGCAAAGTAAAGTCTCATGTCCATGCATTCACTGTTAAGTTTGCTTTCATTTTGCTTACGATATCTGTTGCATGTTATTTGTTTACTTATTGAAAATTTTCAAAATCTCACTGTTGTAATTTCTACTATTGTTCCCCTATTTAGAATGATAGAAGTTGTGACAGGTTTAGTAAACTCAAATGATGAAGCGCAAGAGGACAGCACCTCCTTCGGAGAGGATTGTGCCTAAAATGATCATAAACTCGTCTGAGCCTTCTATTTTGGATCATCTCGAGTCAATTGAAAATCACTGAGATACAAAAGATGCCACAATCGGGACAAGGACTGGGCTTCAGAAAAGCGAGT
The DNA here is from genome assembly GCA_003123785.1 of Pterocarya stenoptera. Lineage (NCBI taxonomy): Eukaryota > Viridiplantae > Streptophyta > Magnoliopsida > Fagales > Juglandaceae > Pterocarya > Pterocarya stenoptera. The sequence continues at coordinate 17,448 of QEOT01001094.1, read as the reverse complement.
GAAGCCCGATTCTCACTCAAGATAAAGATTTATGTTTTGGGAAATGACTCTTTTGTTAACTTGGAAGTTTTGGTCCCGTGTTTTGGGAGTCTCTTTTGGATAACTTAACTATTTTGATGACTCTTATGGAATATGAATTATTGGGATTTTATGTTCTTCCGTACCATGACAATTGTTCTATTATTTGACTTAACTTGACTTTCCACTGTGATATACTGCATACTGCTAGTTATCATTAGGTGCATTGCATCTTATCTGTCACGTACAATGGATAGGTAACATTGTTTTACATATCCCGACGTTCTAGTTTTTGCCTAATCCCAAGCGGGGGCTAGGGGTGCCACACTTGTCACGCTTACGCTTCCCCACCCTGTTCAATATTGTCCAACCCTACAATAACTTCTACCCTTTAGGGGGAATGGTAGTGGAAAGTACCACAGCTAGATTTTAAGAAATCTATAACATCCTGGCCCAAGCTAGGTTCTTGAGGTTAAGATTTCATTTCCATTTTGACCTAAGTGGAGTTAAGCCCAATAGATTATAAAAACTAGAACCATGTGAGTCAGGTGAACCTTATCTTTTTTTAGTGGGATAGGCGCCCAAGCTCAAGAGAAGGCCCAAGATTTAGGTCATAAAGGGGTTTAGGGTTTGAGAAAAGCCATTAGGTTTCTGTGTGTAAGTGGGAGGTGGCACTTGGAGCAAAGCAAGAAGGAGACCTTTGAACTCCCAAGGCCACAATCATGAGGCATCTAGGAAATGGGAGTTTCTATTTTGCCAAGGGTTTGCCACTTGGCAAACATGCAATAAAGCTTTTCTAGAAGAAGCCATAATGAGGAAGGGAAGAAGCCATTTTCAACTAGAGTGAAGAGGATGCCACAGGGCACACATGCGAGGGACTTTCTAAGTTTTCAAGAAGGGTCTAATGATGGAAGAAGAAGAGATGGATTTTCGTTTCAGCTAGTGCATGAAGAAGAGAGAATAGAGGGGCATTGACACATGACAAACATGGATGGACATTTCTTACATTTTCAATGAACCAATAATGAGAGAGTTAAAGATAAGTATCAGTAATGGTAGAGCATGCCACTTGGCAGCCATGCATGTCACTTTCTCATTGCTTCTAGACCAAAAATGGATGAAGGAAGATTTGGGTTTAAGACATGCCACTAGTTGAGCATACACTAAGGTTTCTATAAGGATCTTGTGATGATGAAGA
>QEOT01001093.1:93997-120958 GCA_003123785.1 Pterocarya stenoptera | reverse complement strand
TCTCTCTCTCTCTCTCCCCTTTTCATGGCCGGATTAAAAAAAAGTTTTTAATCTTTATCTTTCTTTTTGGTGTTGGGGCAAGATTAATACCTATCCAATAGATCCAGCCATCCGCGGGCGGGCATGGAAATATATATTATAGATCGAACCTAATCAACCCATGTTTTACTTTATGAAAAGCTCGTTAGAAAACTAAAAGTAAATTATACTCGTAATCTTTGATTATTTTATACACAAGCTTACTAATTTGTTGGTCCAGAGAATTATGGCTGCCTGCATCACTTTTGTCCCTTTCCTCTTCCCTTCAGTTTCCCTTCTCTTTCTCTGCACTTGATTCCCTATTTTGTTTTCTATTTCTTCTAGCTAGGGTTTGAATTATTAGAGCCTTTCACTAGCTTCCTTAAAGAATCATAAAATAATGAACCATTATTTTTAGTTTCCCTTATTTTTCTATATTTTTTTCCTTTGTTTTCTGTTTGCTTTACCTCTGTGTATGGCTGGCTTAGACTTGGGCTCAGCTTCTCGCTTTGTTCAACAGCTTCATCAACGCCCTGACCTTCACCTGCAAGGGCCACCCGACGATGATGACAGCGACCAGAACCAAGACAATAGCGTCCCACAAGAGCTTGAGCTGGTTAACCCTAACCCAGGTCCAGGCGATGTTGTCATGGGTCGCCGGGCTAGGGGTCGGCCTGCGGGTTCAAAGAACAAGCCTAAACCACCGGTGATCATCACCAGGGAGAGCGCCAACACTCTCCGAGCTCATATCTTGGAAGTAAGCAGTGGCTCCGACGTGTTTGAGTCCGTGGCCATGTATGCACGGAAGCGTCAGCGTGGGATCTGTGTGTTGAGCGGTAGCGGCACCGTCACCAACGTCAGCTTGCGGCAGCCTTCGGCAGCTGGTGCAGTCGTCAAACTGCAGGGCCGGTTCGAGATATTGTCTCTGTCGGGCTCGTTTCTTCCTCCGCCGGCGCCGCCCGGTGCGACGAACCTGACCATATTTTTGGCAGGCGGGCAGGGACAGGTAGTGGGAGGGAACGTTATGGGAGCTCTGATTGCAGCGGGGCCAGTCATCGTTATCGCCTCGTCGTTCACTAACGTGGCGTATGAGAGACTGCCCTTGGATGAGGAACAGGAACCATTGCAGCTGCAACAACCAGTCTCACAGTCGTCGGGTGGTGGCAGCGGTGGAGGCGGTGGCGGAGTGAACAACCCATTTTCGGACCCGTCTTCGGGGCTTCCTTTCTTCAATCTGCCGCTCAACATGGCGAATGGTCAGTTACCTGTTGATGGTTGGGCTGGGAATTCAGGTGGCAGGACGCCTTTTTAATTGACCTTTTGTGGTCAGAAATTAAGGTCAGGGTACATCTCAGCTTAGACTTGATCAATATCTGCGTACGCACTTAATTCCTTTCTTGTTTAATTACGTTTGCTAATGTTGTAAACTTAATTTGTTCTCTGAATTCTGAGATTCTTCTGAGGTACATGAGCTTGATCTGTATGAGATTCCGCCTCATTTACTTAACTAGTAATTCAGTCAGTAGTTTGAGCATATCATGTCTCAATCATATGGAGGAGTACTAATTAGAATGATCAATATGTATAGAACCTATATATATATATTTGTGTGTGATAGCTAGGCTTCCTTCAATCTATGGGGTTAAGAAAAATGAATGAATTTATACATTGACTCTTGATGATCATGAGTATTATATAATATTGGTTATGAACTTGCACGTCCTTAATTAAATTAAACTCATTTAAGATATATATATATATTTATATATGCATATATATATATATAATATGCATGGTTTCATTTCGATCGAAGGATAATTAGTACTGTTATCATGTGATCTTGTCCATAGCTTTTATTAATTAAATCAACAACTTATATGGTGGTAAGAATATATAAATGACATTGCTGACCTACTAATTTGATTGATCTTCATCTCTAGCTTTGATCTTAAATTCTAGCTAGCTAGCTAGGCAGTTACTAATAATCATTATATTTAGGAAGTCTTTTTTTTTTTTTTTTTTCCCTGGCAATTAGAACTCATAGATTCCGTAACCATGATTATTTCCACAAATCGAGTAGTACTACTAGGGTTTGCTGTTGGAGCATTTATTGTAATAATTGAATCATATTCTCTCTAATTTTTCGACATCATCATTTGATGGTTTCTTTGATATATACTAGTTATTCGGATCTACGATTTCACTTGTATTCTTGGACAAGAAATAACAATACATATATATATACACACGCACACACACACAAACATGTTATCTTGAAGAAATTTAGGGCAAGCAATTAGCTGCTGCTAGCTAGCTAGTTAGCTTGCAATAGGGTTGAATAATTGCCATACGTCAAGTATACTCTACACGAATCGTTAAGTCACTTCTCCGATATTCTCGTACGTACGCAATGACTAATTATAAATCGCTAGTGTAGAATTGGATCTTGCTTAGAGTACAATATATTATATTTAAAAGCTATGAGAACTTTGACGAAATGCTTGTAGAATTTTGCTGGCGTTTTAGTTGATAAGCTAACTTTGAAGAAAAAGGATTTAGTACAACCTTCAACTTCTTATGACCTTATAGATCGATCATAAGATGTGTCAAGATTCTTAAAGGAAGGAACAAAAAATTCAAAGATATTTAACCTATATACAAACATTTATAAGTTCATAGCATGCATAAAGACAAGTAAAACATGACTTGATCTAGAAGCAAGATATGTGCATATTATTCGTTTCAACCTTGAGAGAAATTAATGGTTTGACGTGATCTGTAATACCTTCATGATTTTCTCATGACATGATGCGCATCCTTTATATCTTCTTTTTTTTTTTTTTTCATATTTCATGCTCTACATATTATAAATATAACCAAATTTTGTACATATATATTCACATTGAATAATTTTTTAGTACTTCATCATGATATATATCGATCTTGCTTTCCTAGATTTTTATTTTCTTGATCTGGTTCTAGTACTGATCATAGATTCTTTATTTTTTATTAATCATAATCACCAAATTAAACAAATTAAGTTCATCATGTACTCTTTCTAAGAAATTCTTGGTGCATAAAAGAATTACAAGAAATTTATATCTTAGTAACTGACGTATATATATATATTTATATAGTTCAATGCGGTACAGTAAATTATTAAGCCTTTTTATTGTAAGATAAAGTTGACATGTCTCTTGAAATTACGTTAGTGACAACTTTTTTTTTTTTTATAATTGTAATTTTCATTGTAGTCTTAACATGACTTATCACTCTTTTTTATATAACATCAATTTGGAATTGAATCTGATAATCGTTTGAATTAATGGAATGATTCTTCCTTGTTCCCACCTTATATATGCATTGGTGTAAATCTTATATGATATATATTCACCCATTTATTTTTTTTCTAACTATTAATATTCTTAGGCCTGGTTTGGATATATAGTGAGTTAAGATGAGATGAGTTAAAATAGTTTGTGAATATATAGTAAGATATTTGAATTGAAATGAGATTAGTTAGAAATCGTTTAAGTTAAAACATTTTATGGGGTTTTGGGATAAATGAGAGAAAAAAAAATGAATAAAAATATTATAAAGTTAGAATATTGTTATAATATAATTTTTTAATATAATATAATTTTTATTTTTATATTTAAAAAAGTTGAATTATTTTTTGAGTTTTGTTTGGAAGTTTGAAAATGTTGTAATAATTAGGTAATGATTAGATCATGAAAAAATTAAAAATTAAAAATTAAAAATTAAAAAATATTTGTAGTTGTGGTATTAGGATATATATTATTGATCAGATGGTAATTAGAGATGGAAGCATTTCTCTATATATCCAAACCAGGCCTTAGTTAATTACCTGGATTCTATTTATATGTCTCTTAAAGCACTTCTCCCACGATATAAGGTCTCTTAATTAAAGACCTTATATATAACTGGCGTGACTCAAAAAATGTCTTTCCTGACATTTTCCAATTTGATATGAAAACCATCCAGCATTAATCAACCCGGCCCGTATTTATATATATATATACAAATTATATATATATTTGGGTTTGTTTTTTATTTATCATGTCACTACAAGAAATTGCTTAATTGTAACTAGTTATTTCCAATAAAATGACTATTTTCAAGTAAAATGAGTCTTTTTTTTTTACAAATAGTTATTTTCGTCACAAAACAATGGTCATAAATAGTACTCGTTTTTCTTATAGTGTGTTATTGAGGTTTTTGAGGGGCGAAGATAGGAAACTCATGATCATCTAGGGGAAATCAGTCGGGTTGTTTTGGAGGGCTATATATATATATATATATATATATATATGAAATCGATCAGTCGTGTTGTTTTGGGGGGCTATATATACACAATAGCCTGGATAGGGATTTTTGCAGGCAGCGACCGACCACGCTTACAAGAAAATTTCAGAAAGCTAGATGGCTATATGTTATTTTTCCATATATGGACTAATCGATGATCATGATTTAACTCTCCTTGGCATCATATCATGTAGTATTTTGCATATATTAATGTTGTTTTGTATTTCAATTGATTGATGTAAGAAAAAAATGGGAATAATTAATCCTGAAATAATTGAAGTCATGACAAGACTCTTCAAGTATCACCTAGCTAGTACGTACGACTCCAGATGAACTATAAGCACGTCCCATCTACATTACAGATAATGGACATATATATTGAATTAAAATAGGGCTGGAGCATTCCCTCCTAATTAAGTGGTAACCTAGCTAGCTCCACGATCTTTGTGCAGATCTCTTAATTAACTTCTTTACTCTTTGTTGATTCAGTTGGTAATTAATTTAGGGGTAGTGATAGGGTTACTGCCCTATCATTATTCTGTTCGTAATCAAATAAAAAAAGAGTAATAAATAGATAGTAGTAGAATAGAAACCCTATCATTATTCTTAATTTAGCATCACCTTTCTAGGTGGGTTTGTCAATGGGTTTGCTGTCCTTGATGATCATCACCTTTCTCATTTTGTTTGTTCCCCTCCGATCCTTTTTCTCTGGTTTTGAGCCCTATATTCCGTCTTGCATGCATGTTTCATGTGCACCTTCTTTATCAAGTACTATATATATACATACATATATATATAGTAGCTTAATTAAATATCAGGCTCCATGGTTAATCCTCAAGATGCATGTCATGATCAGAGTTTGTGTTTTCACGCCGTACGATCTGTTTAATTAAACGGTGGAAACAGCTGCAAATGTTGTATGTTGGCATGCAGTATGTAATTATGAACCCAACATGGAATAATATATTTTTGATTACCTAATTCTTTTGGTACGTTGTTACCTTTGTGCATTAATTAGAAGCCCCTTCTTCATGAGGTCTTGCTCCCATTTATTATATATATATAGCAGTGCGAAATTTCACACAGCTAGCTAGATTGGCTTAACATGATCAGGGCCAGGTTTTATATTTCCACAAGTATATAAGAACTGAGGATTCTTTTTAAAATTAATATATGTATGTCTACGCCTGATAAAATAGGATGTATACAGAACGTACATAAAATGGATCACAAAATATAGGCCAGCTAGGGTTCGTATTAATTGCTATATATATATATATATGATCACATGATGTGCTAGTTCCTAATTCTTCAGGTTGTTTAGAATAAATATTGATCTGTTTTCTTGGTATGACTATATATGAGGTGTGCATATATATATATATATATGCATGCAAGAGTATATATATGTCCATTATATTGGACAATATCTATACATACCATGCTAACTTTTTGGTCTCAAAAGTTGATGAAACTCGAGATGTGTTTTATCTTTAAATGCGAAATGGATAAATCTATATCCCCTCATGCAAAATCCAAAAATATTGCCCCACGGAGTACTACAGAATCAAGAATGCAAATCAAATTGAAATCTACAGATCAGGGGCATATAATATATATATATAAGCTGGAATTCTTAGCAATGCATTAATTAATAATTAATTTGTAATTACTAGCAGCTAGCTTGTGCATGCATGTGTCTACAAGGGCCTGGCCGCATTAATGCAGGTTAACTTTGTAATTAAACAGCTAGCATTGATTACTTAATTCCTTAATTACCTTGTCCTTTCCTTTCTTAATTTGCATATTTTGCTTAACTTATTTTTCTCCGCTGCCAATATTTTAGCTAGCTCCAACTCCAATTAATATATATGGGATACAACAGAGCAATTAATTAGAAACTCGAGATTACTATATATATATATATATAATAATATGGTCAATTTATTACTATTTGTGGATATATATATATATGTCCCCAATAGAGCAATTATTAATAAGGCTTCTGCATGTTGGTGGGATTTGCTGAGGGTAGCTCAACGGCTATTAGAAAGTACTTCAATATCTTGAGAAAATGGATAAACTGTATACTAAATTCTTTCTGCATATATGTTAAGATATAATATAAAATAATAAAACTTATCTCTTCCTATCGACGCGTTGAATAGATCATAAATTGAATATTTTGAGTCTCTTTTTCATTCGTTTTTTTGTTCTTCTTCTAGTCAACATCCAAATCAGCTTACTCTTGAATCCTTGATCATGATCGATCGGCGGGCTCGATATTAAGTTCCAATTGTGCCAAATATCTGTACTAATAAATCTTTTTTCATTCAAACAATCATAACCCCAAAATTATTCTAAATCAAATTATCTTATTAATATTTTTAGCTTTCATATATATATATATGGTGAAATATAAATGATAAATATTAATGTAGATCAATGTGAAAGAAATTAACCATTTAATTTGAAAATTCACAAGGATCGATAGAGATATAACAAATTTTAAATAGTCTCGATCCCAATTTGATGATCACATCACACGACAATTATAGTAGTACTAGCCTGCATGTCACCACGTACACCTCAATTTATATATATATATATATATATACACTTTGTATTTGATGGACCGACACCAGTTATTGATTAAGCCTCTGCAGTTATTTTAATTATTGCAAATTACCCAAAGTTTAAATATTGGTTGACTAATGGACCACCAACGGGAGCAAAAGACTGATTCCCCCTTTTGACAAATTCCATGCATTTCGTTTAATTTAATTTCATGGTGACCAACTTCACGAAATTATAATGAGATAATATTGATCAATTAACTTTGTAACATGATGTCGTTTGTCGATCTCTGGCCTGATCTCTCGTAATTAATGAATATCTGTGGATCGGACTAATAATAGAAAAAATAAAAAATAAAAAACTGAGAAAATGTCATCATGAGTTTCAAAATACGTCTAATTTTAAATGATCTTTTGTAGTTTTCTTGTCGGCAACAGGCAATAAAATTGTCGTACCAAGAAAAAAGGAAAAAAAAAAAACAAAAGAAAAAGAAGAAAAGTAAAATAAAAAGTCATTTTCGAGACAATCTATGATGAAGTATGCATGAATATGGTTAGAATATAATATTAGCTATATTGGGATATAATTGACAAGGCCGAATGGCCGAAACATGAACACCTAATTTTGATGATCAGACCTAATTAATATCCTGTACTTTTGGTGGGCCAAGTACTCGCCCGATATAATTTGGTCAAGCAGTATCTAGCAGCAGCTATTAATTAATCAACAAGTTCGGGTACTTTTCATACAGAGGATAGTAATGATCGATATATCTTTATATATATATATATATATATATTATATATACAAGTATTTTATAATTCATTTTCAAACAATCAATAAAATTATGCCGCTTCATTAAAAATAAATTTTAATATTATAAAACTAACCTCAATTTAATGTAGAATTGTCAAAAAGTTATAATTTATCATTTTCGTTCCATGGAACGTTATATATGATTTGAAATTGCACGAAAGTAAATATTTTTCTAAATATGTATGATATATACGACTGACAACAGCACACGTGTGTGTAGTGTGTATATATATATATATATATATATATAAGGTTATAGCCTAGAAAAGGAAAAGGTGCCATGAAAATAAATATTGTTTTCTCCTAATTAATTAATGACATTAATCAATGAACCTAATATATATATATATATATAAAATGATATTTACGGTTTAGAATGTATAAATCCTTAGTATTCCTGTTAAAAGGACTTGATAAATTTATGATCCATCTGAAAATTATTTTTTGAATGGTACTTCAAAGGGAGTATTCGGAGCTCGCATACTCTAGGATTATATCTAGCATTACTCATATAAAAAAGATTATTATATTCTTATACCAGTGTGTAAAGCACGTCATCCATATCACTTAAATGATAATATTTTATTTGTAAAATTTTAGTTTTTAAATTTATCTTTTAAATCAAATTATATCACATAAGTACTTTACTATGTATGTTATCTACGTCGACTTATAAATATAGTTTTTCTATAAAAGAAAATACTCTTTTATTTGAGAAACCAACTTAATTAGTTTGCTTCTCAAGATCGATAATAATTAATTAACATGACCAGGTTAATTAAAAGCTTATATATATATTATATTGCAACTAATAATATTTAGTTATAAATTATATATAATGCCATATTCTATATAAATTGTCTAAAAAAATAAAAATAAAAAATAAAAATAAAATCTGGTTGAAGGGGCAAACGAAGGTGTGCCGTTTTGTTATTTGACTTGGCGATATTGACCTCTAAAGAGTCGGTCAAAAATTTCAGAACGCATGCAATTAAACAGAGAAACCCCTGGTTTGATCAAGTAATAATACATATAGGTTTCACTGCGTCGTATGAGAGAACCAAGCAATTAGGCACGGGAGCGAGGGAGGGAACTTTGAACTTGAAAATTATGACTTTGGAAATTGGAATGGTCAGCTGATTGGCCTAGTCAAACCATTCATTCCAGTCAAATCCGCCTAGCTAGCCAGCTTGTGATCACTATAAATACAAGCTTCCTACCCTCTCTACCTCCATTCTCAACCTTTCATCTATAGCACAGAAATACAACGAAAGACAGAACCTGATCTCAATCCATTTTTCATGGCTTCCCTACAAACTTCACCTCTGCTATTCCCTTCATCTTCATCTTCTTCTTCTTCTTCTTCAAAGAAAATCCATGCTGCTATTCACGTCCCAAAGCTTCCAAGATTCCAGCCTAATTTCTCGGTTCCAACAATTCCAACCAGAGATCTGGTTGAGGATATGAACATAAGGGATGCTTTCACAAATACAGTCCCGATAGAAAAAAGCTTTACTACCAGACCTATTGATGTTAAATCATGTAACTCCAGTGCTAATGTTGTGAATTCCCAACTCTATGCCATCTTAGAGGCCGTCTCTGACAGAGTGGAGATGCATGCCAACATTGGGGAGCAACGTGATAACTGGAACACCCTTCTTTTGAACTCCATCAACATGATAACCCTCACTGCTTCGACCTTGGCCGGCGTTGCAGCCCTTGGGGGCGCCGGAGTGCCACTTTTGGCTCTGAAATTATCGTCCGCGCTCTTGTATTCTGCTGCCACGGGGATGTTGCTTTTTATGAACAAAATCCAGCCTTCACAACTTGCCGAGGAACAGCGTAATGCTGTAAGATTGTTCAGGCAGCTCCAGAGCCAAATACAGACTATTATTGCTCTACGTACTCCAACTCAGGAGGATGTGAAAAAGGTTATGGCAAGTGTCTTGGCCCTTGACAAAGCCTACCCACTTCCCTTGCTGGGAGCGATGCTTGACAAGTTCCCTGCAACATTCGAGCCTGCTGTTTGGTGGCCTGAAAATCAGTTCAGAGCGACAAACAAATCAAATGTAGGGAAACAGCATTACATGAAGATGGAGAAGAATGGATGGAGTGAGGAAATGGAAATGGAAATGAGAGATATCATCCAAGTTGTGAAGAGAAAAGACATTGAGGACTACGCAAGGCTAGGCAACTTGGCCTTGAAGATCAACAAGACTTTAGCCATCTCTGGCCCATTGCTTACCGGCATTGCAGCCATTGGCTCTGCTTTTGTGGGCAATGGATCGTGGGCAGCCGTTGTAGCAGTGACTGCAGGGGCTTTAGCAAGCACTGTTACTGCTTTCGAGCATGGTGGGCAAGTTGGGATGGTGTTTGAGATGTATAGAAACTGCGCTGGCTTCTTCCGCCGATTGGAAGAATCAATTGAAGGCACACTTGAAGAAAAAGATCTGCAGAAAAGAGAAAACGGGAAGTTGTTTGAGATGAAGGTGGCTTTGCAGCTTGGAAGAAGCTTGTCACAGCTCAGAGAACTTGCAAGAAAATCAGCTTCTTCCCATACCGAGGGAATTGAAGTAGATGAATTTGCAAGCAAGCTTTTTTGATTCGGATTACCGGTCCATTCTTTCGTTTCTTTGATTCTTTTTTACACCAAATTCTTTGTATAATCAACAATGTAACAGAGAAATGTAAACTTTAATTCTTTGATTCTTTTTATGACAAACTCTTGGTATAATCTCAAAACATTCGATACAAAGACGCCGATTCCAAAGTTTTTGCACCCGCTGANTGACGGATTTGGTTGATGGCTGGAACATGTGGCGCCAGACTATTCAAAAAGTATGGTCCGATTGGACGGCTTAGATTTTCTGAAAGTTGACTATTCTTGCACGACGAGTCCCAAACATTTTAGGGGACAAAATCCCATATTACGAGACGGGAAATATCATTAATATGGGTATTTTCACCTTAAAAATATAGAGAAATGATATATATAAGTTATCAATGCACAATTCTCATGCAAATCTTTTCTAAAAATGTAAATTTCATCTTAAAAAAGTATGAAAATTTTTATTTTTTCTTGACGAAGTCTACATTAATTTTTACAAAAAATTTAATTAAGACTTATAGCATGATCTCTCTCTCTCCATCTGTTGCATAGCGGAGATAATAGATATACTCTGATGATTTGATTCTATATATGATGTCTGAAGATCAGCTCAAGGTTGGGAACTTGTAACTGCTGAACATGTTCAATGATATTAATCCACATTTGGAAGTATTATATATATAACTAAATAAAAAAGAACTGATCGGGAGGAATGACAACATGGTATTATCAATGAATATTATTGCTATTTTAATGATTTTACACCACACAATATCTATGTGGTATACTTTGATTTAAAATATAAATTTTGAGTTTTACAATTGAAATATTATTAAGTAAGTGATGTGAATTGTGTATTTTACGCATCAATTTGAGAATAAACTAACTCATAATTAGTGAATGACCGGCAATGTTCTACAAAAAGGGGGCAAAAGAATATTCATGATATAAATTCATGCATTTAGAAATGATACCATATATAATTAATGTTGAGCTTTCCTTTCAGGCTGAAGTTAAATTATCTTAAAGTTAAAACAACTCTTTGAACAATAACATCTAAGGTATCCGATTGACGAATATTGTACTCTTCCTTAAATAAGAAGACCGAGTCCAAACAAACAGTACTGGGTAAAAAATAATACGGAATATTATTTCCATGAACGCTTTCCCATTTTGACGTATTAGAATTTGAACATCATCTTTAATTTCCTCTTTGCGTGGATTATATGGAAGATATATATATAAATATATATTATATATAAAACAAGGAATGGTATATATACAACAATTAGATATACAAACGTCGCATATTCTTTTTGAAAAAGAATGGATCAACCGGATATACTATTAAAAAGTTAATTTTTCATGTAAATGATCTTGTATTTACTCATTTTTTAAAAAATAAATATGCGACGCTTGTGTTATTTATAATTACAAATATCATTTCTCATATATGGATTAGAATACAATCTTAACATTTCAATACATTAACAGAAATGGTTTGTTTTTACTAAAATTTGTTGTCTTTTTGGGACGAATAATATTTGTTAGTAAAAAAAAAAATGCATTTTTGTTGATCATATATTAATTATTATATTGCTATAGTTTTATTGTCATGAAAAATAAGAAAACTTAAATTGGGCATAAATATTAAAAGGATCAGATAAACATCACTCTTAACAAGATCTTAAGAAATCTTCGAGCATTTCAAACTCCATAAACATAATTAAGCGAGATAAAAATGTCGGGAAATTAGGGATATGGGAAAAATAAGAAGCGGCAGATGAGTGGCATGTGCGTGATTCACTTGATCATACGTACGTTCTTGCTTGGTCTAGCTTGTTTTCTTCTATTCAAATCTGATCCACGAAGAGCTAGCAGAGGATATATAATTATATCCATGATCTTTTCCTGGGAAAACTTAAGGGAAAGGAAAACTAGACCACAAACCATTACCGGCATTGAATCCATATGGCAGCATGTCTTCGTTTTTGCCAAAACCCACGTTCTCATTCGATTTCAGCAAATCCATCAGCCATTGATGATTCTGCGGTTCCATGTCTTCGTTTCTGCCAAAACCCACATTCTGATCATTAGGTTTCAGCACCTCCATTAACCATTGCTGATTCTGTACTGTTGGATCCATGGCCGTTTCAGTTGTGTTCTTTGCTGCCTGATCATTCTTCTCCAGATCATGAGTAGTACTACTGATCATATGGCTGCCCGTCGTTGTCACGACTTGGGGAGGAGGCATTTGATGAGCCTTAAGTGACTTAATCTTCTCTTGAATTTCCACCATCTTTTTCTCAACGAGCCATCCCAAGTCTTTCAAGTCGACAACACTCAGATTTTGCAACCCTTGATCACCAACCAAGCTCCTGTACATGACTTGGGTCATCTCCTTCTCCCGGTTCTCTCTCTGCTGTTTCTTCAGCTGTTCCTCAGCTTTGCTAATCCTTTGCCTCAGGAAACTATCTTGGTTCACCATTTTTCTGCTTTGTTCCGCTTCGGGCATCTTCCTAAACCTCACAATTGCACGTTGGGCTCCCATGACGGATGGCCAAACTTCAGGTTGAGAGTCATAGGGACAGTAAATAATTGCGCATGTTTGGATTCCACAAAGGGTACTGAGCTCACTCAACTTCTTCATCAGTCCTTTCTTCCTTTTCTTGAAAGTGGCCTTCCTTGCAGTATCATTTGTGATGTATGCAAGCTTAACTTTCTTTCTTGTCATGTCTGGATCGAGGGTAGCTAGCTAACTTCGCTAGATAGATGATTTCACAAGGAAATATGGGTAGGATGCAGGGTGTTAGCTTTTTTCCCCAAAAAGCATGGTATATGTAGTAGTAAATTAAGGTAGAAGATATGGGCTGGTAGTTAATGTAGAAGATACGAATCTTTTAAAAGAGATGCCTTTGTTAATCATGTAGAAGATATGGGCTCGAATAGCGATAAAGAGATATGGACTAGTTGGCAAATTAATTGTTTGTACGATTCATATTTCGGATTCTGAATTTATTGTGGACATTGTAAATAATATATCTTAATTTGTTTATATATTCTGGTAATTTCATTAAATTAGTCGAATTTGGAGGCAGCTTCGAAGAAGTACTCTACAAATCTCAGCCTACCGCCAATAATTAGTTGCCTTGACCTGATGATGTACGTAGTACGAGATCATCACGATCATTATATATATATATATAGAGAGAGAGAGAGAGAGCATATACTAACAGCGGTTCAAATATCTTATCCTTTGACATGATAAGGAGAAAATAAATTAAAACTGAAAAAAAAAGGATATCTTGATTTCATGCAGCTTCAGCCAAAGTCTATGTACGTGAAGGTTCCAATATATTGATTGGATTATAGATGTATGGAGGTGATCAGTTTATTGGCCATATATAATTTTTTTTTCTAAGCAAAAGGGAAAGTGGGGGTGACTAACATAGCTATCCTTATTGGGCATGACTATAGGAGCCCCTCCCTGTTGTGGAATGTTCGGTTTGAGTCATAGCTACTGCCCAATGGGTGAGCCCGTCACCATAGCGCCACCAAGCTATTAGCCGGTCCAAAGCTCATATCATAGACTCTTGGTTAGGTTTATTGGCCACATATACTTGGTATGCTACAATTAATGGTACTATAGTAGATATTGCGCATAATTTGCGTCTCTGACATGTACGTACATGGTATATATGTACCTGCATGCATAGCCAGTGGTAATGGACAAGTTTCTTATGAACTTTCGAAAAAATTCAAGATCAGTGGTACTAGTTTTGATCAGATTAAAAGTCTAGATACTTTGTCCGAACTGTATATATATTAGAAATAGATACTTTGTGAGGATTAACATGATGATCTTCTAGATTTTATAGGATAAATTCATGATCGAATATATAAATTATAAAGTTCTACCTAACTGTATATATATATTAGGATCTAATTTGAACTAGAAGGTTCAATATTCCATGACCATTTAGCATTTATAAATTATAAGTGAAATATATAAATCAGGAAAAAGTATTATTAAGGGTCGATCTTTTGATCAATATCATAAAAAGTCATCATGAATTGACGAAACGGTCTCTAGTACCCATTTAATTAATTTAAGAGCTAGTAGATCTACCACGAAGATCATAAAATTATCCTGATACGAAATTGATTCCATATCGAGTGATCTTGATAATCAAATATTAATTCCATCGTACGTCCTATATATATATAATACCCTTTTAGAAGAGATACGAAAATGATTATGATGAAATCATCCAGAAAAAATCTCCCTATTTAGAAGATTAGGGAAACGTATATTATATATAGAACAAATGGATAATTAATTTGGGATCGTTTATTATATCCTTCATTCATTAATTGGATAGATTCTCACAAACCGTGCTTGTAAACGTGCATGCTTTGCTTGATCGATTCGCTGTACTTCTGGAACGTAATAATTTACACGTACATTCGCTAGACTTTCCCGATCTGTATTCATATGCTTGAATGCATGCATGCAGGGGACGTAGCCAATTAGCCAAGTCACGATGATAATGATTACGAGTACTTTTTTTTTTTTTTTAAGAAGAAGACAGTACTTCAGTTTTATTGATAGCCTTCATTTGTGGTATAAGAAAACCGTGGTTACCATGATCATGAGTACTTATACATGCATAACGAAGTACACAAATCACAAATGTAGACAACATGGAAATCAATACACGAATTCTATATATAGATTATAATCGAAATCTATTTTCCCGTCACATCATGATCAGTTAATACAAAAAAAAATCATATTTTATTTATTTTTTTAATAGTTGTATTAATTAATGAACCTCACAACAAGAGATCATGATTTGTTTATACGTACTACGCAGTTTGTAAATAAGAACTCTAGGTAACACCAACAAGATTGATCATGTAAGAGGCGAGCATGATCATCGCTAACATGAATCATGTGCATGTTCAATCACGAGATTCAACATACAATTGAACAACAACTAAATAATTAGTTGACGAATGGTCGGGCAGAGTGGGTAAATGGAGCTCGATCTGCAGAATGCATCAGCACAGCAGGGGCGCTGCTGTTTCCTGTCTGGTCTGCCGGGGGGTCGACGCCACTTGCATCAGGCTGCTTAGGCTCATGCATGGCTGCTTCCCTTTCTACCTTTTGCTCGGCCTTCGCCACATGCATTCCCATTGCAGCTTCGGCCTCTTTCGCCAGTCTCACCTCATGAGCAACCTCCATTCTAGCTTTTGCTATATCTTTTTCGGCCTGAGTTTTTAATTAAGTTGATAAGCATAACATGATTACATGCTTTTATTTTATACCGCATTTAATTACCCTTCAAACTACTTTAGTTGGTAGCTAATAAGACGTGAAGAATCCATAAATAATTAAAAATTGGCATTATATTTTTGTACTTATAAATACTTGGCAGTACCCCAAAAACAGTAACTATCAAAGTGCATATATATATATATATATGATCATCATATGATATTTCTTCTTAATTACCTTCTCTTCGGCCTTTGCTTCGGCCTTGGCCTTGCGCATCTCACTCATGTCATGCAGCTTGTCCTTCACAGCCTGCATTTTCTCACTACCCTGGTCCCAGTCTTGATCTTCACGTACAACCTACGAAAACTCGAATGAAGTTGTCTTTGTTTTTTGCGAGCAATTAAACACATTAATTAATGCCGAATGGCACCACTTATATATATAGAATTTCGCAAGTTCCCTTCTCTCTCTCCTTCTTATCTTGTGGCTCTGGACATGACAAGCGTCGTGTATGCAGATTTAATAGCAAGTTCTGGACACTTGAGGACAAAGGTTAATCTAGCGCGCGCATTCATCTAAGCCGAAAATAACGATTCAATAATGAGATCCAATTCTTATGATAAATTACTGAAGAATGGCTCATCTCCTGGCCGACTCGATTGTAACCAATCGCATTTACCATTATATATATCACTTCAGAAAATAGTAAAAACAGTCCCCTTCATGATGCACACAGTGTATCAATCTGGAAAAACACCAACTATTAATCTGCCTTCAGTTACATAACACTGCACCGAAGCAAGTGGGAAGAATTTATAAGAAAGTGCAGCAATCGTAAGTTTGGCTAGGTCAGATCGTTCCTGAATACACTAAACCACTGGCAGTACTATTCATATATCCGCTCTTTACATGTATCACTTCGCATATATGCAACGCGTTCTACATGCTCTTCAGAGACATAGCATACCAACATTACAGTTTTTGATCGGTAGCATACCAACATTACAGTAACAGTCATCAACATGTTTTACATGCATCTCAATGACTCAGCACAAACATTACAGTGTCAAGATAGCATTTTGATATCATCATTACACTCTTTCAAACTTGTTCACATTCAAACAATCTGTCTTTAAATACTCGCAACTTTATTCATCCTAGGAAACTTGCATTATAAATACAGCCAAATTATTTGTCTTCTGATCTACCACAGAGTTCTAGCTTCCACGGTAAGTACTGAACGAGAACGGTGAAAGAAGCAGAGGAACATGAAAATGTTCCTTCCCTTGCGGCTCTCTGATTTCAAACACAATAGAAACATAAGGAAAAAACCCAGCTGGGTTGTATTTACCAGTGTTGAAACTTATTCTGTATATCCCAGGGTCCACTACATTAACTATGCTCGTCAATTGACCACTTCGTCCATCATTATCTGTAGTTGAAGATCCTTGAAATATCCAACCTCCAATGTCTGTCTCACCAAATGATGGACGGGGTTGAGTGCCCTTCCACATTTCCAAACATACTTCAATCCCAGCAGCTGGACACCCTCGGGAAACATCCAAGACATGAGTTGTAATTGGCGGACGAGTTCGAGTTGGAATTTGAGATGTTTTCACAGCTGTTGCTTCAGAAGTGACAGTTAAATGGCCTCCAATAATGCTCACACGATCTTCTAGAAAAAAAATAATAATAATAATAAAAATAAAAAAGAGAAAAAATAAAAAATAAAAAAGGGAACAGATTTGGCATGAATTCAAAGGATAGTAAAACATGTAAGGAAGGGTAAGAGACCTATCTCACAATGGGGTTGGGAACAATTATAAGTCAAGGAGAAGTAGGAAGCAAAAGGAACATATCACAGAAACTTCAAAGAGCCATAGAAATAGGCAAGAATTTTCAGAGTAACTATAACTATAAATTAATCTCAAGGAGAAAGAAACAAGGAAAAAGTTGATAGCATGTGACAAACTCTTTTAAATTTTGTTATATGACGCAGATTTTTTAGATTTAGACAGCAGCCCCGTTCAATCCTGGACCACACCTTTTGGAGAACTTGATAGGTGTAGGACCGTTGTAGCTGGTACAGAGATCACCACACTGCACCTACAATTTATCCCACTGTATTTGTTTCTAAAGTATTCTCTTCAGAGAATGTGTATGTTGGAGTAAAGCAACACCTAAACCTGAGATTTAATAATTTGACCAAGTATATTCCCTTTTCGGATATAGAAAAAGTTGTTCTAAAACAAAAGGAAATATAAAGTACCTTCTACTTTCTTTGCAACAACTGCAGGATACCGGTCAATTAATGTATCTTTGGCTTTGCTTGAAAAGAGATTTGCAAGGCGTAGTTCCGTTACTTTCATTTGCTCCTGAGCAGCAATCTCAAACTCAATTATGGGCCTATTTGGGTAACGATTCTGCAAAGACAAAAGAATCAAAACTATTTACACCAAACAGCCACCTACAAACTCCAAAGGCCTTCCAAATGAATTTCATCTAGAGAGAAATCAGGTGCCATTTTACATTCAGTTGACCAATATGAGAAACAATTACGTAAATTCGGACAGTATAGTTTTTAAACAAGCAGCATATTTTACTCTATCTCATGAAATTATAAGCAAAAATCAGGTAACTATCTCCCAGCACTATTAAATGTGCGCTACGGAGCAAAAGAAGAACTGCCATACGCGAAAGTGTTTACCGATTACATGGAACGAGAAAAATATCTTAAGACACCCTAGATAATTCTGGCACTTAACGATGGCAATCCCAAGTATTTCCACAAAATCATGTTCACCATATTATGGTCAGTTGAAAATCAAACTTTAACTTAAAATTTACCTTCAACTCTGCAAGTATTTCATCAGAAGTTCTCCCGGATGCACATATGAGAAATATAAAACCAAACTTTACCCTATATCGAGCATTCCATTCAGAGAGTTCCTGCACAGGCCAAGTAGACATATTAATGCAACGACAGATGAGCAGATTCAAGTGAATTAAGTGTCCCCCCCCCCCCCCCCCCCCNACCTACAAAAATTTTCTTGACCAATCATTTGCATTGCAAAGGCATATAAGAAGAATAATCATTCCTACGGCACAAAAAGTAAGAAAATGGGAAGGGGGCTGGAGATGACAACAAATTAGTTGGGAACTACAGAAGCCATTTCACTTAATTCCTCCTCCGATTTTCAATTTGTGGGTAATCTTATAATAAACAGTATTCAACTACACTAAGATTTAAATCACTCCAAAATAATAAAGTAAAGGAGTTCAGACTAAAATTTTAACGAAGAACTCAACTGGGCACTGGTGGGACTTGTGCGGTGGTGATGGGGGGAAGCAGGGGTGGAATCACCGATCTGGGGATGAGCGGAAAAGGCTTGGAGCCAAGCATTAACGTCAACCTTGTTGAACCATATGTCTCTCGCGGCACGGACGGCTTCTTCCAGTGAAGCGAAAGGGGAGGCCAAAGCCATTTCATTGGCGAATTTGGTGCTTCCGCAGCAGGCTAGGAAGTCCTTCTCTTCAAAGCCAAATTCCATTGCTTTACTTTTCTCCCCAACTCCGTGCGTGTAAAAATCTCTGTTTTTTGTGAGAAAGCGGAGCCGAACGCTGAGATGGCTTTTAATGGTCACAGCCTTGAGTGCTCCATAAAAAATAAAATAAAAACACAAGAGTCCGATTTTGTGGTTTAATTTTTGAGAGTCTTTAACAATTACAAGTGTCAATTTTTATTTTCAAAATTGAAGCTTAGTTTATGTTTTGACGTTTAAAAGTTATATTAATTTAATATAGAAAAAAGAAAAAGTTAATTTATAAAATTTTAATTTATATCCTAAATTATCAAAATTATTAATTTATTGCCTAAATGATCTAAATTATTGATTTGATTAACATCTTTTCATCTTTTTTATAATATGACATAATTTTTACTATAAGATCTTAATTATTTAAGGCATAAAATGACCACTTTTATTTAAGATCATGTAAATTGAAGTTAAAAACGTAATTTTTTTTTTCAAATAAAAGAGTTACAAAAACCAAGATGGAGATATGACTCTTAAAAACTTAGACATATTTATGTGTTTTTGTTTTTAGTGATTCCTTGTTTTTATTTCAATTTATATCTCTGAAAATATTATGTAAGATAAATAAAATAAAATAGAATCGTTTCAAATGAATAATCGTTTGACCCTTAGGAAAATTGGGAATTTTGAAATTATGTTGAGATTTATTGTGTCGGATATTGTCGCCATAGAAAACTATTCTATTGTGACTGTATTTAGGAATTAAGTCGACAATTATCAAAGTACACTGATCATGTTGTCAACAGCCCAACGGAGGTAACGAGCTGTGTGTGGGTAGCCTTACAAAAAATGTTTTATTTTCATATATTCCAATTATCAAAATCAAAATATTGATTTCTTCAGGTTCATTCGGCCGCTAAATTCGTCTTTTATTTCCTTCTTTTTGGTCCTTTGTTATCTGGAAGCCCTCAAGAATATTGGAGCAGCTTATTGCATGGTGATGGTATGGTTGACTCGCACTTCACTATATATGGTGGATGATGAAGAGTGGGAATTAGGTATAAAACTCCCTGCAAGCTCTAATATGCCTATATCGTCCATTGCAAAGCTATAATAATATTGTATCAAGATGAGGAATGGAAAACTTTCACGATTAATTTGGTATTTTTGAACAGCGTCTGGGCATTGTACATTGAAAATAATATTTGCAGTCGGAGAGTACGTAAGCGCTGCATAATATATTTGAAAGAAAAGAAGAAATACAAGATTCATGTAAAAAAAAAAAAAAAAAATTTAATAATAGACCCTTTTTTTTTTAAAAAGATTGTACGACATTTACGCACTCTACGATTATATGTAACATTATTCTTATACATTATATCTGCCTGGAATCTGAAGAATTGGATCGGGTCTGGTTATGTGCTTTGATGCCGCGGTACTGATCTTTGTATTGGTTTCTTCCAATGCATATCAAGACAATATATCACGGAAATTTTGTTTTGCTCATGTGTCACCGACTGCATATATATCCTCATTACCGGCCTTTTCCTAGTACCGTTGAATTTTTGTGCAGAATGCCTTGCAGCTTGCAGGAGCCATCCTTCAAATGCAGAATATTGCCAGTTCGAGAAGACATACATGACTGGCTACTGATCACGTTCTTTAGAATAAAAATCTGGGCCCCTGCTTCTAAACTACCAAAATGTATTTTCTGGGTTAGAAAACACCTTAAATATGAATCTATAAACCTTAATATATAGTATCTGGGTAAGATAAAATTAATTCATTGTAGTTTTGATAGATTTTTAACTACGCTTGGACCATGCAGAATCTTAGGCCCATTTTTAGCTATTGAACATATCCAACCCGATCCATAATTAGGGCCGGGTTTCTATAAATTATATTAAACTATTATATGATCGCACTGTATCTTTGATCTTTTAATAAAATTCTCTACAATTCTATAAATATAAACCGTTGTCGAATTACGTAAATCTTGTATTCATATGTGATTAATTGTGTTTTTGTTTTTTTGTTTTTTTTCTCTTATATATCATTCCTAACAGTTCTGACCTTTAATGATCATAGAATAAACGATGAGGGTCTCTCTTCATGCATCATGATATGAATTAATCTAGTTGTAATGCTTTTATTTTGTCAAACAGAGAGATATCCATCGGATCAACAAGATCACTAATGTGGTCTCTACGCCCTCTGTTTTCTTACTACGCCTACTAATAATATTTATATATATATATATATATAGTTTTCTTACTACGCCAACTAATAATATATATATATAGATCAAATTGTAAGGAATATATACTATAAAAAAACAATTGTAAGGAATATATGCATGACTTTGTACGTACGAGCTTTATATATATAGTATCAGTAAATATAGAGAGTTCAATTATGAGTTGGGAAAAGTTGACATGACCTCAAATATTATATATAATTTAAATACTTATATGACCCAAAACCAATTATTTATTTATTGATCATGAATGACATTTTTCTTTTGACTAAAACTTGGCGCACCGAAATATAAAAATATTTTAAAAATAAAATAAACATCTTTGTAGTAAATGATTGTTCGAACCAAACCATGGGAACTGATCCATGCCAGAAGTAGTAGTAATACGTATACGTACTAGGAAGTAACAAATCGCCTAGCTAGCTAATTGGACTTCAAACCTTCGATCATAGCTAGGCATTAATTTATAATTAAAAAAATTGACAAATATCGTATGGGACTCGCTAATTACGTATAATATGAGGCCATATATCATCAGTTTAACTTGAAGTCTTGGTCGTATGTAAGTACTTGAAAGTTTTCCCAACTCCGAGAGGAGTAGCTAGCTAGTATTTATTGTATTATGGGACCAAAAAATTTAGGTCAAACCGTGAAACATTAACGCAGGTTGCTCGTGTTCCTTACAATCTTGATCAACCTTGTAGCTAGCTAGGTAGGTAATTGACCAGCGCCCAACTACCAACGGCCTCTTATATATGCACCACACGCCTTTGAACAATTTCCAGAAGTCTCTGTTGATCTGCATTCAACGTAAGCTAGCTAAACTACAATTGAATATATCATCATGTTGAGATATTGGTAGAATATACGAGATCAGAAGAGATCAAATATATATAGCATGCTGCATGTTTTACTTTCTTTTTTTAAGGTGGAAGAATGCTAGACGTTATGTCTCGAATTAGTTGTCGGCCGGCAAGACTTGCTAGCTATATATAAAGGATTTGAAGATCAGGTAAAGATTGATCAAGAATTAGCTTAACGACCTGCAAATTAATCCTCTCGTGCGTGGTGCTGAAATATTCATTAGCCTTTTTTTTTTTTTTCATTTTCAGAGTACACGAAAAAGGTTTACCGATTAATTCCTTTGCATGTTTTTGTTTCCAAGGGCATATTATTGATCTAGTTTTTCAAGTTATAAAGCTATCGAAGAGATTTAGGGCATAGTTTGACCAACAAATTATTATTAAGTTTGCGGTCCACACAAGAAAGCAACATACATAGCCCAACAAGTTTTTCTTGCATGTATTTTAAATTAATTGTGATGTTCAATTAATGGATATATACACATCCTAAAAAAACTAGCACATTAAAAAAATATATATATCATTTCTTATTAAGGCACCATTTTGATAGTAAGATAAGATAAGATGATACGTTTTATATGAAAGTTGAATAAAATATTGTTAGAATATTATTTTTTAATATTATTATGATTTTAAAATTTAAAAAAATTGAATTATTTATTATATTTTGTGTAAAAATTTAAAAAACTTATATTGATAAGATGATATAAAATGAAACCGTTTCTATATCCAAACGGACTTAAGATATCTATAGACAATTCAAATATTCTCGAACCAATCAAACCCTAACCACCCAAATTAATTAATTTTGGCCTGTCCTACTCACAATTTGGAAGTTCTAAATTATCCCCTAAAAGGGGGGAAAACGAAAATTATGTGATCAAGAGTGACCGACTTAATTAGTACTGGATTCGAAATTAATACATTTGCTCAAAAAATTAAACCGCTAGCTAGTTTAAATTATTGCATATTGTTTTTATATATATAATCAAGTAGTTGGATGGATATATATATATATATATAGTTTCCTTAATTAATTTGACCACTGAGTACTAATTTGAATAAATTCAATAAATATTACATGGAAATTATGATGGTGCATGTTTATATTTTCTTTTTTTCGGCCTCTAGCTACCAAATTAAATTCCATGGCAGAAGTCTAAATTTCCGTACGTAATTGCCAATAGCCTGTGAGGGGATATTCGATTACATGTTATCAGTGACCAATATCTCAATATATACGTATGTTTGTTAATTTCTTTACCGTGTACTTGATGCAGATGATTCCATTCCTAAACTCAATTGAATTCTATCTAATTAATTAGTTAATTAGTTTGAATTAAGGAGATTTGAGAGCATCCTTAAGGACTAGTATACACTAAAAAAAAAAAAAAAAATGACATTTGTGATAGATTATTTGCGACCTGAATAACCATTTGAAATAAAAACAGACTCATTTTAACAAAAAATAATTATTTTTTCAAGAAATAACTAGCTGACAATAAATAAGCAATTTTCTTTATCAAGAAATACAAGAAACACGTACCTTGCAAATTAATTCAGTATATATGTTAATTTCAAAGCGTTGCAAAATTATCATGATATGCGTATCTCATCTGAAAATTATTTGGGAGATTGAACTTGTATTCGATCGTGATCTTCGTTCCTTATCAGACCAGAAAAAAATACAATGTTTAATATTGTTTAATCTGCATGCATGAATGGCTCAAGGGGAGGATGCAATTCATTATCAAGAAATAAAAGAAACGCTAATTAATTCCATGTGATTAATCAATACAAAAAAAATGATAGGCACGTACAATATATATGATCATCATGATCATACGATAATCAAGAACAGAACATGGATACAAAGTACGTACGTAACAAATTAGATCGAAAACTCCAAAATCCAAACCGCAAATTCGAAATAGAAAGCTGGGAAACATGACCAACCATATGTATTAATTAATTTGATCACAAAAACTCAAACTTTCTTGAGAAAATTATAACATTGATCTATCTCTGTATTAATTTCAGTTCGATCATCATCATCATCAATATTTTCTAATCTTTAGCAAGCTAGAATCATTCAGTACTATTCACTAATGCCAAATATTCCTTCAACT
The DNA here is from genome assembly GCA_003123785.1 of Pterocarya stenoptera. NCBI lineage: Eukaryota > Viridiplantae > Streptophyta > Magnoliopsida > Fagales > Juglandaceae > Pterocarya > Pterocarya stenoptera. The sequence goes on along the minus strand of QEOT01001093.1, from coordinate 96,547 downwards.
CAATAGGAAAACAAGGGTAGCGCTTCCATGAATTGCCATGCAACTTGAATATCTTTATCGTCTTATCCTTGGTTGAAGAGCGGCCATCGATGTGCAACAATGCCAAGAGCTTCTTCACGGATCCACAAACGACCATTTCCTCCAAAAGTCTGTCCGTAGGGTGAAAGCTACAGATCAACCACAAAATCTTCACCACAATCTTTGTCGCTGTACTCGAGAGATGCAACATTTTCTTGGAGATCGCAGCGATGCCCATGCCATGCTCCACTAAAGCCTGCCTGCCTTCTGCGCATTCACATAGTAATTTTAGCAACTGCAACGCTTTCTCGCATTTGGATCGGCTCGAGTCCGGGAGAAGCTCGATCAGAACACAAACTGCGCCGGCTTCTATTGCCCGTAATCTGCTTTTCTTTGAATCTCCAAGTATTTCTATTAGAACTTCTAAGGCACATGAGCTTGCCTTGGTGCATATCTCGTCCGAAACCAGCTCTAACAAGGACTTGAAGAAATCTATACCTTGATCTTGAATGAAAGAGTTCCAATCATAGTTACTTTTGGCCATCTTTTGGAATATGGTAATGGTGTATAGCCGGGCCTCAGCACTTCCTCTTTGGAGCATGATTTCCATGGACTTCATAGATTCGGGTTTGGATAACAATTCAAGGGTTTTTTCTTCCTCCGAAAATGGGAGTTTTTGCAGCACACCCAAGGCCTCTTCACAGGCTCTAAACGTTCCAAAATCGGAGCTCTCAGAGAGAATTTGTACAACTATTTGGACTAGTACTTCAACCCCATTAGATTGAATAAAATCGGCTTTGATCTCATCATCGCCTATTTCGATAATTGACTGGAGTTTCTTCAAGGAACTTACCTTGAAAGGCGAGGATTCAATCGTGTTGAGTAGTGACAAGATGTCATCATGCTTGACCGAAGGTGAAGACGTCGACGAAGACGATGACGAGCAGGATTGCGATATTGCTTTATCTAACCAGGCAATGATGAGCCTCTTGAGGGTATGATTCGGGGTGATATCAAAGTTCTTGATGCTCTGCATTGTAGCCGGGCAGGTCGTCTTCTTGTAACCAAAGAACCATTTCTCGATGTTCTTTCTTTCATAGCTGACGCCGGTGGAGATGGTAACCGGTTCTTTCATTAGCTCCATGGAAATGGGGCACAGGAAGTCATGAGGTGGAACATCCATGGTTAGATCTGGTTTCCTCTCTATCTCTTCCATTAATCTCAATGTGAAAGCTGAGAGTGTGAGGCTGTAGATAGGCTACATATATACGAATTAAAAGGGGTGCAGAAATTTTAAAGAAGGAAGAAATCAAAGTCAAAATCTAGCGGATGCCTTTGCTAGTTGTTGAACACGGAAACCACAGGGAAGGACGCTTATTTATGGAAAATTGCAAAGTTTTCCTTCCTTTTTTTCATTAATACATATACATCTTAAATACTCTCTTTGCTGCAACTTGTCGTACGCCAAGTATTAATAATTTGTAGAACTTTTCCAATGTACCCCAACATTTTCAAGTTTATTTGATTTCTATCCCTTCCAAAGACCATGGCCCCAATCAGGTTATAAACATGCATTGAACATTTACTGCAAATTACGTATATATATCATGTCTATATATATATATATTATTGGAGAATTAATTATATATACAATTATAAAATGCGTAAACACCACGTAATTATTTTGAAAAAGGGTGAAGTCTATTATTAAAAAATTAATTTTTTTCATGTGAGTCTCATTTTTTATTCACTTTTTTTAAAGTGATTACACGGCGATTATACAATTTACGGTAGTAAATTTCTTTTCTCATATAAGTGGGTCTAGGTTGTAGCAGCCTCGTTGAACAAACTTATAAAATGATGATGATCAGTCATATATTTAATTTATAAATGCATTTATGGTTTGACTTAGCATTAATTATGTATTTTTATTCCGAGGACGAGAAATAAGCAATATTACATGCAAAAGTGGGTGGTTCGATCCCTTTTAATTAAATAGTTATGAGAAATAATATTTATAGTCGTGAAGTGTGCAAGATTGTGCATCACTTGACTCCATAACTATAAATTGTAATAACTAGCTATCTAAATAGCCAACTCATTGACATTAACATATATAGAATGACAGAAAGCTAGAATTTAAATGTATTATGTACACTGATTCATCATTCAGTAGGTTTCATTTAAAGGCCAGCCAGCAATCATGTAAAGGAGATCAAGTAATATGCAGGTTGCTAATGTAATTCATTATAACCATAAGGCGAATATTTTCTATATCTCGAGATATTCCTCAAAGTTTTAAATCAGTAGGAGAAACACATACAAATAAATTGGATGCATATAATAATACGCATAATATAATTTACTGCCCCATATATAGATAGATATTTATATATATATATATATTTTTTTTATAGGGCCGTATAGATATATATATATATATAATGTGTGCAAGTGCGAGCTTTGTGTAATTCCTTTAATTTATATTTTTTTATGGTAACATTATAATGATTTTATGAATACTTACCTCAT
>QEOT01001093.1:24681-56319 GCA_003123785.1 Pterocarya stenoptera | reverse complement strand
TTACACACTGGCTGTGTACAAGATGGTTGTGTCTCTAACCATGAAACGCAACCTACAAAGAAACTAAAGCGTTCCAGTCCTAAATTTAACATTAAAGAGCTCCTGGAACATACACATAGTCAAACAGGATAAGGGGTAACCTCTTGGCACGGTCCAATTATGGACCTGCCGCTGCTACTAAGACAAAGCTGTCAAAAGGATTATTTCCAAGAAAAATTAGAAGGAGACAAAATGATGGCAGAATCCTTGTCAAAACTCCTAGGGGTTGGCTCAAGTGGTAAAGGCCGGCTTAGGGGTATGCTCCCTAGGCCTAAGGTTTAAATCCCCTTGGGTGCAAACAATTTCTAGGGGCTGTCGGATTGGGAGATTTTCCCCTTGAATTATCCAAGGTGCACTTGCGGAAAACTCCTTGCCGAGGGCCTATGCATCCCCAGGATTAGTCGGGACGCTGTTACGGATACTCGGTGCCAATAAAAAAAAAAAAAAATCCTTGTCAAAATCAAATTTTTTTAGACCAATATGCAACAAACCATGGAACTAAGTATCCCCGCCCCCCCCAAAAAAAAAAAACTTTTCTTTTTTTCTCCTTCAAAACCAAGGCCAAATGGTGGAATAAACTTAAGTAGACTGATGGGCATTTTGAACAAGATGCATGGGAAAAGGATGCTTGATGAGGCTTGTTCTGTCACTAAGATGACACAATGGAACATCTAATATGAGAGTAAGCTTAATCGCTTGACTGAATTATTAAGAGAGCCCTTAGCCAATATGGACTAAATCAGAAGGCAATTCCTAAACACATCTGGTTCGCTGTATCGATTCCTTATATGAAGAACTGCCACAAGCCATCCTAACTGCATTCATGGATTAATACATCCAAGCCTCAAATGCATGAACTTTTTTACCCTCACAAGTGTACTATTCTATGTGATCCTTGCACAATTTACCAATCCCGACCTTTTTTTTATACGTAGATATCAATATCAACCACTCACATCTAGATGCACATACATGGCTAGCACTGTTACATAATAAAATCACTCGACATCATTTGACCAACATTGACGAGAAATTTGTCAAACTGCAGAATGGAACAGTTTTATTTTCCGATCACCTCAAGCATATAAACATATATTCTAAGATCACCTTGAGCATATACACTTATATAGCACTATTCCAGTGTACTTGGCTTTGCCTTGCTACTTGTCTCAATTCCTTTTGTTTATTCATAAAAAAACCTTATATAACACTATTATAAGTGTATAACCCAAGCAATTAAGAAGAAAATCAAGCAAACTAGCCCTTCTAAAATCCTTCAAATTGAGGTTCAGAAATTGTTAAATGCCTTCTTACCTAGAGTTCCCAATACTTCAAAATTAATGAACAAATACAAGCTGCATAAAAACAACATTGAAGACTCGTAAGATATAAAAACATGTCATCTACCAAAATGAAAAGATGATCAGCTTAAATTTATAAGCTTGCTAGCAGTCTTGATAACAGGTACACATGAGGGACATCTCAAACCTTTTAGCCAGGGCAGTGTTTGCCAGCACCATGCACTTCTGCTGGTATGCAAAACTTAAAACATTAACCAAAATAACCACGGCAGCTTGATGATCCACATAAACATTTCTTTTTCCCAGTGAGTTCATTGTTTCCCTCAACCTCATCAGAGCGGGCAATCCCATAATCATAAGTCAACTCTGTCATAGGTGGGATATGTTTGATTGCAAAAAAGGCAATATGAAGAAAGGATTGATTATTGTGTTCATATAAAACTGGTTGCCAGAAAACATTTGGTGAGCAACTATGATTCATAAATCGTGCTACATTTCCCATATTCTTGGCACTTATGATTAGGGGAGATGGAATTTTGTAAACCTCATTAGAGTCATTAGAACATTCCTCCTCCAATAAGCCAGGTTCATAATTCCACTTGAATGGATTATAAAAACGAGTTGTATCAAAAACATACTCATCATTTTCACCTTCCTCCCCACCCTGCTTTCCCTTAACTTTGTCAATAACTTCACCTGCATACTCGCATATAAAAGTACCTGCACGAATAGGGTCCCATGACCGCAGACCCCAGCCCCTATCTGTTGTTTTGAATACTTCCAAGTGAACTTTCAAACCATTCTGGGATACTCGGTTTTTGCAGTTAGGAAGGCAAGGACATGTGGGACCACATTCATGTATCAAAGGCTTTCGGCCCACAAGAACCCCGTTGTTGGTATAAGGAAAATCGCCTTCATTTTTCCTAATGCAAGAGCAGTTGGGATCGCCTGGTTGGCAAGCGTTATGGCAGTTGCAGCCAAAAGGAGGCTGTGTTAAATTGAACGATTTTGAATACTTGACAGTGGGAAAATAAGTGAAATGAGCAGGGCCCTTTTCTTCATCAACATCATTTACAAGTGAAACAGGTATACTTTCAGCCCCTGAGGTGAGGTCTGGAAGGATAAGTCCAACCCTTGGAGACAAGCCTTCCTTCCACTTCTGAATTGATTTCCAAATAGCAAAAGCATCAGGCTGCCCTGGCAGTCTCACAAATTTGTACTTGAATATATTGCAACCAGTTTTGTTCTCAGTCCAGGACTCTTGAATTTTATAAAGCCCATCATAGACATAAATCTTTGATGTTGGATTAAAAGCATCTTTAATACCCCGGACGACTCTGATGTCATTGCCCCGCTGAAAGCTTCTCTCCAAAGCAAGATTTCCCCTCTGAAGCTTCTGATCGGTTGCCTGTTTGTCCCTCTTACCAAAATTTCCACCTTGACCACTATAAATCAGAACATCCGTATCCTCCACATCATCATCATATCCTGCAGACGAAACAATGCACACAACCACTGGATCTTGGTCCAATGTGTCCTTGAAAATAAGATAGTCAATACCACCCATAGACTGAGAATGTAATCCCACCACACACATTTCCATACGGAAAAAGAAGATATCCCCAATCTCAACCCCAGGCGGAGCTCCAATCCTCCTCCTCATGTTCGTCCGGATCCCTTTGCTCATCAAGAGATTTGCAGCTTTTAAATCCGCACGTCTGATAACCCCATTGCCCAGTTCCTTGGCATCTTCAAGTTGGCTGAGCCTTCTCCGAAGTGCATCAAATCTCATAAGCACCAGATTAACCACTTCCCTGTTACCATCATCCCTTTCTGCTTGACTAATATCTACAACAAAACCTGGACCAGACCCTTTTCTGGCAGCAAAGGAAAAGGAAGGTTTAGCGTCCTGATTTTTCCTTGTCTTCTTTTGCATGCGAGAAGCTGCTCTTTTTTTACCAACAAAATAACCATCTTCATTCCCATCCACTTCCCTAAATGTCCCCATTGATGAATCAGCATCTCCATTAAATGCTCTCGGGTATTCTTGTGATTGCGGACTTCGAAACGCACGAAGGGGAGCCGGTACAGGACCCATTGGCATCTGCACTGCTCGTGGGTTCTGGTGGTTAAGATCAGGTGAGGCTTGAGATCCTTGCGGCACACTGAAAGGGTAAAACGGCATAAATCCATGAGGAAAAGGCCCATTGGGTGGGGCGCACACGAACGGGGGAGCTTCAGATCCACTTGGGAAAACTGGTTTTAAACTACGCAGAGGCTTCACATCCAAAACTCTGGACTTATCAAAAGAGGTTGAAGGAGGAACATAGTTGAAACCTGACCCTGATTCCATTACAACAGGTCCTCTGAACTAAAAGAACGAAAATTTCAAAGTCTCGCAACCTTAACCTCCAAACCTGGAAGTACCCACTTCTCCAAAACCAAAAAATAGACCCATTTCAATCTCATCTAAGTATAGAGATTTGGACCTGGAATTTGTAAATTCTGTGCCAAGAGAGTACCAAGAGGGTTACACATTGTTGAAAAAGAATCGCACTTTGAGCATCAATTAAGCTAAAAAAAAAAACTCAAAAAGGGAATTTTTCAAGTAGATGAAGCATGATTTTGGAAGGGAAATGAAACAAAGAGATGCATATGCAAGGGCTTTTGGGTAATAAATAAAACATGATTAGCGAATCGGAAGCTTATTAAGCAAAACTGTTTCAAAAGACCAGACAAAGTCGAGAGTAGCAGATCGTTACCTGATGGAAATCTGGCACTGACTGGGTTTTGTCGATATAAAAGAGAGAGACAAAGGATGAAAGTTCAACAGAGAAAAAGGGCTGCTTTGTGTGTGAAATAATTCTATGCTTTGCCTACCCGTCCCGTACGGGAATTTTCTGTCTGGAATTTTCTTCCCGTGCTCCGGCCCTTCAGACTTCAGAGTTCAGACTCTCCCTCTTTCTCTAACTGGGGTTTCCTGTTTCTTTAATGTTATTACTTATTTATATTTTACCTTTCGGTTTACTGGAAGGACACGTTGCAAGAGAGACAACGTTGTGCTTCAGAACCTTTATTCGTTTCCTTGTACAGGTGTCGTCTCGAAACACCTCGGATAAAATACATGCTGTCACACGAAATATGCTAACGTTACGCTTCTGCCTTCTTTAATTTGGTGCTTTAATTTGCTTCGTGTGATATTGACTAGGGGTGAGGTTTACCGACAAATATTTTAAAATAATAATAATAATGTGAAATGATGGATAAAAAAAAAATTTAAAGATTGATTTCTTCATCTTCAACTATATCTTAAAAAGAAAACGTCCTCTTAAAAGATGAAAATAAACTATTCAAAAAAAAATTATAAATAATAAAACTATCATTAATAGCTGTGGATCCTTCTTTAAAAATAATAAAAATGATGCGTGCATTATTACTTATTATTTTGAGATTTTTTTTTAGAGAGATACTCAAATTTTTTCAAGATCACAATTTAAGAAAAGTGATACCATAGAAAAAAAATCTGACATCGAATGGAGTGATTTGCTGATTAAGACCGAGTGGACTGAAAGCGATAACATAGTAAGAAATCCTCAGACGCTACGTGTGACATCTCAATGATAGATTGAAAGCACCGTATATTTACATTTTCAAAACTATTAGATTTTACAAATATAAACTCTTCCATATAACTATTAAAAATTCATAAAAAAAAAAAAAATTGGTGCAATACATTAAATTAAAGGAAGCTTCGGTAATTATCAAATGACTACTTTGTACTTTAATTAGAGTTAATAAATAAAATGAAATGAAACTCGTACCAATGAACCGATATATGAGAAAACAATTTAAATTTATAAAAGAGAAATGTTTTAGAAAAAAAAAATCTCACAAAAATAAATTTATAAACTAACATATGTACTATGTTAGATTATAAAATTATTTTTATTATAAAATAAATATAACGTATTATATAAAATTATATAATATGTCTTTGACTATAACACTATCTTTATAAAATATTAAAATCACCAAATCTCCTAACTAGACTAATTACTAGCATTTTGCAAATTATTGAACATTCACAGTAAACACGGTGCGAACAGAATGTCGACCGTCAAACCATGTAAGAGACCCAAAATTGTAGCCACTAGGTGCTTCCTTGCCAAAGAATGAGACACTGTAAGACAACTTTGTCACACCCTTAAGAAAAACAAGCTTCTGAGGGAACACATCGACCACTAACCCCACCGGAGCATGAACCTTAGCAATGTAAGTGGCATTTGAGAGTCCCACGTTGGTCACTGTTCTTTGGATTTTTTTAGCTGCAGTTTGTTTCCGACTGAGGTTAGCAATGGAGATGGATGGATAGTTGATATCTGAGATGAGTTCCTTAATGGAGTTACTTGGGCAGCTGAAGTTGGTGTTCGATATCGATCTTACATCTTTCTCTGAATAGCCATAATAACAGAGGAATCTGAGATAGTCTGTTGTCGTGGTTTCAAAGACCAGTCCTGGATGGAGAGCTTTGAGTGGGCTTATTTCTCCAGCCCCCGTCTCATGTGGATTTGCAGGATTGCCCGAACCCTTTGTCAAAGGTTTCCCCATGTTGTCTCGAACGGTTGCTGCAAAATAAAGACTGATCAGAACAAACTAATAATTATGCTACCACTTTTGTTTTTATCTGTTCATCTAAAATCAAACTGATGAGCGTCATCTCATAATCATGTTATAAATTAAAGAACATTATATAGATGTTGTTGACTTTTGTTTGCTTGTTATTCTCATGAATCAAGAAGTAATTATAATACCCACAATATTCATGAGGTACGTCGACATGCAATGGCAGAGGCAGGCCTGGGGTGGCGGATGTATCTTGGTAAACTGCCAACCTTAAAAACGTACATACGTACCTGTTGTCATCAGTGCTGATTTGATCATGGAAGGAGTCCACCCAGGGTGCACTGACTTGATCAATGAAGCCGCGCCTGTTACATGGGGGCAAGACATTGACGTTCCAGATCTTATGGCAAATTGGGCTGGCTTCTTACCAAGTACTGGAACGCTGCCAGGCTCATCAGTACGTGGAATCGTGCCACCTAAAATAGCCACTCCCGGGGCCATTATATCAGGCTGCGCATAACTAATGTCAAACTAGGATTTTAATCTCATCAAACTACGTATGTCTTGCACCTCATATTGAAGTAATGGCCGTTGGACGTACGCAACCACAAATTAAATACGTTGGCTAGAATAAGACTCAGCAGAAAGAAAGAAAATAACCTTAAGAATGTTTTCTGCTGGCCGAGCGGGACCTCTGGATGAGAAGTACGCCACAACTGGTGCAGGTTTATACCTTGGAATTTCAACTGTCGGAAGAATTGTTGCTCTTGGGTCCCTGTTGTAAAAGAACAGAAAAAATGAGCGTGCCTAGCTTGCTAACTTGATTATAAAGAGCTTAAAAAGAGAATCACACTGCGTCAGATTGAAGAAAAGAAAGGAACGACATGGAAACTTTGAAAAAAAGTACTCACTTGGTGGAATTGATGTAGTTAAGAATCTGCAACCCTTCAACACTGCCAACTTGTACGAATGGGAAAGTGCCCGAATCAAATGGCACATCTTTCTCAGCCTCACTGATGAAAATCATCCCTATGGCTTCCATATCTTCTACGACTAGTTTCTTGACGTTCCTTGATATAGTTGGGTCGTTATCAACACAAACAACTATCTTGCCTGCAGCTTTCTCTGGATCTAATGATCCCGGACGGCAATTTGCAGTTTAATGTGGAAATTAGGACTGTTCTTAACAAGAAACGGGAAAAAAGGGAACAATTAATATATTTGGAGGGAAACTTAGTGCGAAGATATCGATTAGTACTAGTGGCGCTGGCTTTTAGTTATTTGATTGAATGTACGCATGCATTTAGAAAGTACAATGATAGATATTCAAAGAATAATGATCCACAAGTACCTTGCTTCATATGTGGGGGTAAAGTTAGAAGCAACATCTTTTCCGAAAACAAGAGGATACGTCCTCTTCTTGGTCAGGTTAGACAAGTTAATGGCAGATCCCTGGGAAAACATACTTGGAGAGATAAGTTTAGATATTGGACAGCAATAAATGAGCCCCCACAACACACACACACACACACACACACAGAGAAACGTGATAAACAAAAAAAAAATACCCTACTCGGAAAGTTTTCCCGTTTCCAATGTGTATGGTGGAGCGGAAGTCCCTATCAATACTAGAAGCCGCAACAGTAAAGATCCATGGAGCCGTATTTTTAATAGTGTAAGGAAAAGGACCATCGTTGCCTCCAGAGCAAGCAACCATGACCCCCATATTCTCTGCATGAAATGCTCCAATGGCAATGGGGTCATTTTTGTAGTCTGACAGAAAGTTGTTCGCTCCAACGGAAACAGATATAATATCTACACCATCTTTAAGTGCATCGTCAAAAGCCTTCAATAAGGAGGAACTAGAGCATCCTACTTTTGAGCATGCCTTGTAGCTCGCAATCCTTGCTGATGGGAAGCCACCCCTTGCTGTCCCTCCTGCTAAGCCATAATAACTAGCATTGACGACTGGGAAACCACCTGCTGTAGATGCTGTGTGAGTGCCATGATCAACATAATCCCTAGGCGATCCAGAAGAAGTTTTGCCTGCTGCTGGACTGATCATCTTGCTACCAATAATGGAGTTCATCTCTGGGGTGGGGTAGTATCTTGCTCCTATCAACTTCCTACATTAATGTACATTAATTTTTGCTAATAAATTACCAATTCTAATTAAATACTGCTTATCCTAAAAGCTTGAACCGATCGACCAAAAAATAATGCATTTTTGCTTCTGACCTTTGCTACATTTCTTTTTCTTTGTTCTTTTTGGGATGTTATCTCTGAATTAATATTGTTTTTGGGAAGGTATTTGAAGTGTATTTGGATTAATTACCTGTTACAATTGGATAGTTTGAAGTCATGTCCCTCTATGCAAACTCCTTTCCATCTTGAAGGAATTTCCCCAATTCCCTTGTCATTGAAACTTGGACACTCGGGCCATATACCTTGAAAAAATATCAAACAAAAAGAGATTAATATTCTCAGTTGATTAGTTATGATTGGCCAAGTGGTTAAGTACCTACACAGACCATGGCACTCACACAGCATCTGGCCAGAAAATTAATGTGAATCGTTGGATATATATATAATCATATCATAGCTTTTAATTTAAATAATATATATACCTGTGTCTATTATCCCGATTATGACATCACTTGATACATGCTTATTATATGTTGCACTCGCCCTCAATATCCCGGTTTCTGTTTCCAAGAAATCCCAAGAACGTGTGGTGTGTAGTTGAAGGACAGAATCGGGGAAGACGGACACAATATCAGGATGGCCTGCAGCTTTCACAATTTGATCACTTGTTTGGTATTCAGCTCAGCTTAAAAATTAACAAAATAATAAATAAAATTATGCTCAAATTAATTAAGTAAAGTGATAAACAAATTAACAAATACAAGTTTTTTTTTTTCAAGTGAATGCATGCATGCAGGTGTCGTTCACATGCAAGCAGTGCTAATTTTGGTCTGATTATTCTTTTTCATTATATTAATTAAATTGACCTACGTACGTAGTCATTTCCGTGTTTTGATCATAATTATTAGCTGCACGTTATTTTATTTCACATGATTCATGTTTTGTCATGTCATCATTTTGGAAAGAAAAATGTTATTCTTTATTCTAGATTTTATCATCTAATTATATTTATTAATAAAAAACATATTAATTAGTGGTTAACATAAAAACTAATTAAAGTCATGTACTATATATCATGATCAGTATCATGCGGTTTGACTAGAGATTTAAATAATCAAGATAGCATTGCTCTTTTAGAAATACGAAGGATCTGATGATCTGTTCACGATATAATAAGCATGTTGACATGATCTTACCCTTCGACGTATTACGATTATCTTCTAATTGTACTGTATATATAGATCAATAATATACATTGATTAGAAATTACCACCATAATCTTTCTTCTTCTTTTTTAAAATTATCCGACAATGGTAAGAAGCGGGAAAACTATTTAGAAGAGAGAGAGGAAAAAAAATATTTACCAGATAAGATAGAAGCTTCATTCTCAGTAAGAATGGCAGAGAACCCTTTAAAAGCATGATTATAATGGTGGATTAAAGATCTTCTCTCATTCTGATCTTCACTGTCAAAAAAGGGAAGGAAGAAACGAAAGAAAAAGCCAACTTATCAGTAGAATATATTGCAAGAAAAGACGACCACAAAATAATGAGAAAAAAGAAAATACAACATTATTGATGATGATATTAATGACAACCTCGGAATAATGGAGGACAACAATTGCATGTAAGCTGATTCTGCAACTTGAACATCTGATCCCTCATTATTTGATGATGAAGTACTTCCCATGTAAACAACATAAGGCTGCCAAGAAAAACACAAATTTATAGGCCAGTAGAGATCATCCACATGCAAGTTGGGATAACTCTATCTTTCGGCTTTAGCATGCAGGCATAATCAAATACTTGATTCATGGAGTTGAGGTGCGAGACAATAAAATGATATATTATATATATATTTATATTTATATAATACTCCTTTTCTTGGCCAACAAAATGGAACATAATAAATTATCACTACCATATATTTCGAAAAAGCTTAATTCATGCAATCCGAAAATGGTGATCACTGATCTGATATAAACACACAAATCAGAATTATTTACCTTGGGAGTTTGATTAGATGTAGCGATGCCACAGACGACCAGAAAAGATATGGAGAAGATCAAATGGAGGAGTTGCAGAAGGGAAGCCATGGAAGATAGGATAAGAGTGCTTCTACGAGAGAGAGAGAGAGAGAGAGAGAAAAGAGGACTTTCTCATGCAACCACCTATATGTATATATATATATATATTTGAATGCCTTTTATTTTCGTTCTGGCCCTACATCTCAGATCAATGAAAAAGACAATTCATAGATCACTTGAAATGCAAGTAAACGAGTTTCTCTTTTGCAAAAGAGTACGCGAAGAAGCCTAACATGATATGCATGTTTCATTCACTTTTGACCTGCATGTACAATATTTCTTCTTTATTTCCACCACCTTTATTCTCTCTCTCTCTCTCTCTCTCTTCTATTAATTACGTGTTTTTTGTTTGTTCTTTATAATCTTCTTCATACTTTGCTACGTCTTTCGTATTGGGTTCTCTGACGAACGAATACGTGATTGTATCAATCGAATATAGCCAGCATGACCGCCAGCTAGCTCTTTCAGAACCTGATCTATACTATAAGGAAAATGTTAGGGAGTTTGATTTGGACTCTCGTTTGCTTTTTCCCGTCTGATAAGAGAAGGCCAGTTGGCCTTTTATTGAGTTTTTTTTTTTGTTCATCTCTCACATTTCTCTCATTTCCTGTGTTATCCCTTCCATTTCCTTCAACCAGATCTCTCTCACTCGGCGTCTCCCCTACCCAGCCAAACTCACTCAGCGTCTTCATCTCCATCTCTCTCACTCGGCATCTCCATATATCTCCCCTCCCCTGCGACTTCGTCTCCATCTCCCCTGCCCAGTACTCGTCTTCCCTGCCCGTCGATCATTGTCTAGTTCTTCTCTAAGGTAAGATGCCGATGCCTTTGTTTTTTTTTTTTTCAGTTTTTTTTTTCTAGTTTTTTGCGTCTCCACTTTGCCCAGTTCACTGAGTTTTGTTATACCAATTTGAGACTCATTGTTGGGTTTTTTAAGCAGTGCTGAAGGGTGGATACTGGGACATATAAAGTTATCATCAGCGAAATAAAGAACCATACTGTGTTCCAAAGTGGAAAGACTTCTTGGACTAAATAGAGGAAAAGAAAACTAATTCTGAGAAGATGGCGACATATTCATGCCAAGGGAAAACATTGCCTTTTTATTCTCTATTGACACTTTTTATCCTTGTTTCATTTCCAGTGCCCCTGGTGTGAAGTCCTGCTGGTACTCTACTGCACAGAAAGTTTATTTTTCTGTCGAACCCACTTCGAGTGGAGGTGGAGCCACACTTTGAAGAAGTCAAGACCGATCTAACTCGGCTGCACCAGTGAACTTTTGGACAAGATTCCGAAAGTTAATAGGATCCACCTTGTATATACGATGGGGTGTTGGTGGTAGTGGCGCTACTGGCTTCTTCCACGGCTTTGCCATATACTTTCGAACCGTATGGAGAGATGAGGAATGAAATGACTCTGTTGGGATATTTGGTTTCTTTGAGAAGTACTATGTCGTGGAGATGCCGAGTGAGAGAGATCTGGGTTTCCTGAAATAGGAGGGATAACACGGGAAAGGGAAGAAATGTGAGAGAAAAAAGAAAAAAGAAAAACTCAGTACGGAATGGCCAACTAGCCTTCCCACATCTAATGGGAAAAAGCAAACAGAAGTCCAAATCGGGGTCCCAATTAGCAGTTTCCATAACCTTAATCCATATATATAGCATGCAATTAATTTTAAGTGTCAACAGCTTCTTCGCTAGCTATGAGTTGTACTTAGTGTTGACGTTATGAATGACCCTGAATTTCTTGATTAATCAACATTTTGCTCAATATTATAACCACTTTTTTCGGCACATGATAATTTGTTCCATTTCCCCCCCAAAAAATAAATTTTAAAAAAATACATTTTGTTTCAGCTAAAGTTAACAAATGCCCCCTGAGAATTAGCAGTCATGACTTCTTCAAAGCATTTATTGTAGCCTCAAAGAATGACCTTATGATTTTGTTCCATGTTCCAAAAATATAATTCTTACAGCTAATATCATAACAAATGACCCAACTTGACCCTGAATATATTCCGGCATTATTATATATACTATTTGTACCGAAATGATTATAATTGGAACCCTTCATCACTTCACTTCCTTTTGGCTGTATATTAATACATTCTTATCTTGATAAAAATTAAACAATATATAAATGATTAAAATATCTAACTCTTTTAACCGGTTTAAATTTAAATTTAAACTTATATGACAAGTAATTTTACAGCGGATTCCTGAGTTTGAACCCAGAATTTACACCCACCTACACTCATAAGTTGGGCTTTTCGTTTTCAAAAAAAAAAAAAAAAAAAAGAGTTGGGTTTTTAGTATTATATATAAATATCACTTCGAAGCTCATAAAAAGTCATCACTACTCTCGTTAGAAGTCTCGGAGTTTTATTCGAAAAAGATATATACCGAAGCTAAACTAGCACACTCTTACGACAGTACGTTGGGAAAGAGTAATATTAGTTACAAGTTATAAATAAATAAATTTTGTATAAATTTTAATTTATAAAAAAAATAAATAAAATAATTTTTTATACCTTTTAAAAGTGAGATCTATTTTTTTCAAGGGCTTGGACGGAACATATCTATTTAAAATTTATACAAATCCAAAACACCAAATCAAAGAAAAGACACGTTGTTTGTCTGGTCATCAAGGATTCGGACAAGAGGGAGCTAATTATAACACGAGCAGGAAACACTTCAGAGGAAATATAGAGAGGATACAGTCACAAACTGCTATACTCAGCGCAAGATCGAGGCAACAGAACCGTCCACTTTTGCACTCTAGTGATCCACTTCGCACTCTAGGAATCTGCCGGAGATCTTTCCGGGGATGCTTTCACTAATCATGTACACTGAAATGCAAAGCAGTCTAGAAGTACGTACTTTTAATGTTTGATGAAATGCATTAAAGAATTCTTCCATGGATCTAGTGTTTTGTTTTCGTTAAATGATGTTGTCCATCGTAGCAGATTTTCATTTCTTGATTTATCAGAATTGCATTATCCACCTGAATATTATTCACTGGGGCCAATTAAACACAACTCTCTTAACTTAAGAAAAAAAAACACTCCTCTCTTAAAGTACCACATAATTTGCAATCACTCCCCAAACTACCCAAAAAGTGCAATTGTGGAGGGACAAAATGTTAAGACCAAAATTGAGCCCGCCCACCCATCAGAGCACATTAGAGGGCAAGAGAAAGGGATAGAAGTGGGGGACAAGGAGCTAGGGATGTGAAGTAGGCAAGTGGTAGAGGTCTTAAAAACAGGTCGGAGGGAAAGTAGGAAGAGAATGGAAGCTGATACACGTAAAGGGGTCTGGTCCCATCAGTGCAGGCTGTCACACGCAATAAGAAGATATATAAAAAGCCTTCAGCTAGCTGACCAGCGTGGTCTCTCGACTTCTTCAACCTCGAGCCAGCTCTAATGAAAGCTTATTTAGCCAAAAGACCACTAGCTATTCTTGTACAGTAACATATGAGAGACCATGAAAGATCATAAACAAATATATTATAGTGAAAAATCCCCTCCCCCGAACCCCCGTAGATGTAGGCCTAATATCGAATTACGTAAATCTTTGTATCACTTTCTTTGCACTTGTTTTCTGTTTACCGCCATGGACATACGCAGCGCCACCGTACAGCAGCACCGGAACACTATCGAGGGCACTGAACAACACCGATCAAGACCCAGTCAACTCAGTGGGCCATGAATGACTCTTTCTCTCCCTCTAGCCTATTAAGCAATTTTTCTCACAACAATAGTGGTGTTGTCTATAGGATTTGACTTCCTCTCTTCACCAGAGGTTGGAGAAAGACTATTTTCCAGCATGCTGAATAATTACCCGACGAGTAGATGACATCCTCCCAGATAAGTATTCTTAGCGTTTTAATTTTTACATTTACAAAAAATGTTGCTGCCGAAAATGGGCAAGTAAATTTTTTCTCACCTAGGCAAGGAACCGAGCTCCTCACCACTGCACTCAGTTCATTCTAATGAACTATGAGAAAAGTAAGCACACGATAAAGACCAATCGCGTAAAAGTCACACTGTCAGGACACTAGTGGGTGAACACTATGCACTTAAGTGCACAATAACACACAAGCATTGCACCCCAAGTGCACAGTACTCGAATAGGCACTGTGCACTTAAGTTCACAGTACCACACACGTTCACTATACATGCAGGCATGTCCACAGTGCATGCATGCATGACCACTGTGCACAGGGCATGACGAGGTGCACCTAGAGCTCGTTGCTCCAAGCCGCAAGCCCAGTTGAACCGTCAGTGGTCATCACTCGGACTGTTAGGTTTATGGCTCCACCGCCACCACCCCAGTCACAGGGGTCATGAACAGTGCACCGCGTGAGCACCATGTTGTGCGCCCGAAGACCATGGCACAGCCTAATCGTGACGCTAAAGGAGAGGGTGTTGACGCCCACCATGTGGTTCGCCAGTGTCGTCTGTCTCCGCTACTGTGTTGTGGCTGACCGACCCTCCCCCTCGGGAGAGGCAACTCCGACGAAAGGACCACAAAACCTTAGTCTTGCACAGGATGAAGGCCTCACATCCCAAGACCATGGCGGCAAGACAAGAACTACGGTGGCAACCAAATGGTCCGCTGATCACCTCTATTTCTGCCTGAGTGGCCACCTCCTGCGGTGGCTGCGCGCAAGTGTCCCTACGAGTGCATGGTCCTGTGCACCCGAGATGGTCTCAGACCCACGACCAAAGGACGACCACATAGTGGACGGTTAATCCACAAAGGCCGCTAGCATTATCTGCCATGGCCATAGTGGTCACCTCCTCGACAGTCGCTCACTAGCGCGAGACCCATATACCTAGAAGCCATGCACCAGGTCGGGAACCACCTGCTCTGGAAGCTTTAACTCGGTAGCCCAATGGCTCGAACCAGGCCCCTACCACTCGGCACCTCCTTCCTACCACCCAGCACGGGAACTGAACCACTAAGCCCCTCTCTACAGAGTGGTCCTGCTCGACATCTCCTTGATACCACCTACCTAGGGAACTGAACCACCGAGCCCTTTTTCCATAGAGTGGTGTCGCTCGGCACCTCCTTGGTACCACCCAGCTTCGGAACTCAACCACCAAGCCCCTCTCCATAGGGTGGTGCCGCTCGACAACTCCTTGGTGCCACACGCATGGAGCTCGGACCAACTCGGCAACTTCCCCACGTGCACTAGACTCAGCACCTCCTCCAGTTGCCGTGCACTACTCAGTCACATGGGACTCGGCAACTCTTCACTTGCACAACCTGGACAACGCCCCACCTACATAGGATTCGGCACCGCCCAAGCTCTCCTAGTGGACTCCCCCAACAGGCTCACTCAGGCTCTCCCAACGGGCTCAACCAAACTCTTCCAACTAGCTCAACCGAGCTTTCCCAGTGGGATCACCCTGACTCTCCCAGCGGACTCCCCCGACAGGCTCTCCCAGCAGGCTCTCCCAGCGGACTCTCCCGGGCTCTCTCATCTGGGCTCCCCCAGCAGACTCATCCGAACTACTTTAGTCGAGCTTCAACAGTGGCACATCTCCAACCTTTGTCGCGCTCCAACAGATAAATTCAACATGGATAAATGCATCGCGCTACAAACCCTGTCCCTCGGCTAGCCACGATGCATTGGTTAAGTGCCAGGGCCTCCCGATCTTTGTCTTTTCACAACCAATCTGACATGAGCCCCTTGACTCGCAGATCTTTCTGCAATCCATGGCTGCGATGCATTGGCTAAGGGCTAAAGCCTCTCGAGTTTTCCCCTTCGCAACCAGTTGGACACAAGTCCCTTGACCTGCCAACTTTCATGCACCACAAGTCCAGTCCCTCGGCTGGCCACGATGCATTGGCTAAGGGCCAAAGCCTTTCAAGCTTTCCCCTTCACAGCCAGTCGAATACAAGTCCCTTGACTTGCAGACCTTTGTGCACTACAAGCCCAGTCCCTTGGCTGGCGGCGATGCATTGGTTAAGGATTAGGGTCTCTCGAGCTTTGCCCCTTCACAGCCAGTCGGGCATAAGTTCCTCAACTTATCGACCTTCATGCTACAAGCCGAGTCTCTAGACTCACCATGATGCATAATCACTGCCAACAGGTTATCTCCAGGAACGAGCCTTTAGAGTTAACAAGCCTCCAAGCTCCATAACAGCCTAGCTTGGGTTACCTTCATAAACGAACCGACGGGCTCGACAATTGCCTAAAGTGGACCCAGGGGGTCGATGGCCCTATGACCGCTTTACATGGGTTACTTCACACAAACTCCAACACTAACGAAAAATCGAAAACACCATACGAGCTCCCACCATACGCGGTCGAGCTAATCTCCCACCACATCCGAGCTCTGCGCTCGCATCATACACGATCGAATACCCCCCCAGCTTGAATTCGCCACTGAAGGCATTTATTACTTAATATAAGCAGATTATTTTGTTTTCTTGTTGACGACTCTATGCTGCATATTGTATCCTAAAGATTCTCAAGGACTTTTGTTAGAACAAGTTGCCCTTAAGAATCACGGGCTTCTGTGGAAGGATAAAATGTTAAGTCGAAGATTGGGCCCAACCACCAGGCCATATTAGAGGACAAGACAAAGGGATAGGAGTGGGGGACATGGAGCAGGCAGGTGGTAGGGGGCTTCAGAGCAGGTTAGAAGGAAAGTAGGAAGAGAATGGAAGCTGACACATGCAAAGGGGTATGGTCCTATTACTGCAGACTGGCACACGCAACAAGAAGATATATAAAACGTTTTCAACCAAATGACCAGTAGGGTCTCTCGACTTCTTCTTCAACCTTAAGCGAGCTCTACAGAAAGCTTATTTAGCCAGCAGACCACTAGCTATTGTTGTACAGTGAAATATGAGAGACTACGAGAGCTTGTAAGCAAATATATTATAGTGGAAACTCCACTTCCTAAACCCCCGTGGACCTATGCCTAGTGCCGAACCACGTAAATTTTTGTATTCATTTATCTTACTTTCTCTACCCTTATTTTCCGTTTACGTTATGGACGTTTGCAACGCCACCGACAACAGTACCATAAAACTGTCGGAGGCACCGAACAACACTGATCAAGACCTAATCAACTAAGTGGGCCGGGAATGACTCTTTCTCTCACTCCAGCCTATTGAGCGGATTTTCTCGCATCAACAACGATGTACGCCATTTTGCCTTTAAAAAAGTCAAAATCAACCTTAAAAATATTCAAACGGGCAATATAATCCAATTAAATTCAAGAAAAAGAAAGACCAATTGCAACTGCCCACAGAAGCAATGTTTTGAATAGCACACTGATGACCTTTTCAGTCAAGGCATTGAAACGAGATATTTCAATTCTGGTACTGTATTGGAATAGTCCATAGATAAATAAATTATATATATATAAATTATATTTCAAAATAATAGTCTATATATGAATAAATTATATATAAATTATAAATAGTCTGGTATGAATTAGGAGGTTAAAAAATAAGCTTGCAATTTGAAGAAATGAAAAAAAGAAGAAGTAAAGGCCGAAATATCAACCAGTACCGACTGGAACAACCGAAACTTTGACCGGTACGAAATTATATCCTTCTCTACACTGACTACGCTACAGAAACAATATATTTTGATCGTATTGACCTGTATGGTACTAAATTCAAAACTTTGCACAAAAGTACTGCCGTTCATCTTTTTTCGCTTCTTTTTTACTAGTTTTTTTTTTAACTTATAAATTTGTAAAAGGCAATTGTGTCAACTTTAGTAGTTTGGAGGTGATTGCAAAAGTGATAGTTTGGGAGGATGATTGCAAATTGTGCGGTAGTTTGAGGACATTATGTGTATCTTTCGCTATTCTGCTTCGTAACTCGTAAGCTTCAAATGTAAGTACTATTCACCTCTCTTTTTTAGCAGTTATTCTAGGTGCAGGGGTTTCGGACACCAATTGCCCAGCTGGAGAGTAGAGTTTTCCTTTTACCAATTTCCCAAAGCACCCCTACCCTTGAAATGAGAAAAATAGAAATAATAATCTTTTAATTTTCCTTTCTTTTCCCCTTACTGCTCTCAAATTCTGTATGCATAGGAACATCCTCTTCAAGCCTCAATCTTCTACGCGAACATTTTTCCAAAATCACATCTTTTGCTAATCTGGGCCGTCGACAGTTTTGGTGCAGACAATAACTTCCACTGCTTTTTGGCCACAGTTACTTCACTCTGAAACCGTTCATAGGAACAAACCCGGTTGTTTCTCGCGATTTTAATGGCTGCTTGATTACCATAATCAGATTCTGAGAAATGGGTTTTTCTTTTTACACGCGTAACATCGATGTGTGTTCATGAGATCCTGAGGGTAGCTTCATTTTTGTTGCTTCTCTCTCTCTCTCTCTCTCTCTCTCTATATATATATATCTATATATATGCTAGCCAGTGATATATGTTGTTGTTTGAGAACTGAGAAATTGAAGAACCCTACTCCCCTTAGAACAATCTGAAAGAACTCTAATTTTCCAAAGAAGTTCGCTACGACTGTTGTTTCAGGGAAAATATACGCAGGTGGAGGTGGTCAAGGACTTTCATTTACTAAAATGTGAAACGAAAATGATTCGCATCATTAAAAAAAAAAAAGAGAAATGCTAGACAACCTCCTCAATCTTCACACACCACATTTTTTTAAATTTTAATATTTTTTAATATTTTTTTTGAGTTTATTCTTTTTAGAATTAATCTTTGCATCAACCTACACACTACACACCATAACTTTTTTTATTTTTTTTATTTGTTTCTCTTATTAAATATGTATTATATGGATGATGAATAAAAAAATATAAATGTTTCAAGAAGACTAAAATAAAATAAAAAATTGAAAAAAAAATAAAAAATAG
Source organism: Pterocarya stenoptera (assembly GCA_003123785.1). Lineage (NCBI taxonomy): Eukaryota > Viridiplantae > Streptophyta > Magnoliopsida > Fagales > Juglandaceae > Pterocarya > Pterocarya stenoptera. Next base: position 37,264 of record QEOT01001093.1, on the reverse strand, counting down.
TTTTGTGTGTAGTGTGTAGGATGATGCAAAGCAATGCTCTTCTTTTTAAACTAATTTAATTTTTCTATTCATTATTCATATATTAAATATTTAATAAAAAATAAAAACAGTGTGGTGTGTGAAGGTTGTGTAAATAGTAAGAAGTTGAGTAGATTTTTTCTTAAAAAAAACTCCCGCCCAAAACTCAGTGAAAGACAAAAACGAACCGTTTCATTAAAGAAAAATTACATGTTAGCTGGTTGGTGCATTTCGGTGCGCACAAACGCTTGCCACAAGAATTTTCCCTTTTTTAGAGTACTAAAAATACATAAGAAAAAAACCGAGAAATACTAATTGTAGTTAAGAAAATATACATAAAAAAAATGTTTAATTCTTTATGTATCTTTTTTTTAATGTATCAATTATTGATATGCTAGAGATTATAAATTTAAAATTTTAAAAATATTAAATTAAAAAAGTGATAAAAATAAGTTTTAAAAGTAAAATTATAATTACATATAACACATGAAAAAAAAACTAAACAAAAGTCGGATCAGTTTATTTGACAAGATAATATGTTAGATTTGGAAAATTTTTCAAATACAAAATTCTCATCTCATCTCATCTTATTATTATAATTTTTTTAAATTTTTACATAAAATATAATAAACAATTTAACTTTTTCAAATTTCAATTCAACTTTTTTAAATATCAAAACAATAATAATATTAAAAAATAATATTTTATTTAATTTTTAACTTTCTTCTCAAATTAAAAATTTCCATCTTAACGAAAAACTTAGATTCAAACTCTTTTTCTATTTGTGAGTAGATGCTCCTGATCAGCTTGTTCCATCAAATCAGTCATTTACATATATAAAAAAGAAAAAGTAAAATAGAAAGAAATCAAATCAAAATTCAACATGCCTTGTGTATAATCTTGTTCAGTTTCTAAGCTACATGCCCAATTGTGAGGAGAAATAATGAAAATCTCACCCCGAGTCCAAAACATCTCACAATCATCGTTCTCAAACACTTTCCAAGCTGAAGCCAGAAAAGTTAAGTGATGGGCGGAAAAAGCCACTTCAATTCGCTATGCAAAATTCAAATGCATATAAATTAAAAGAAAATAGGTAAAACTAAAATGAGAAGACGGAGAACAAGTACAAACCAGCAGTCACCAAGCATACCCAAAGGGCCAAAACCGGTCCGAGCCGCGAACACAGCTCAGATGCGCTGCCCATTCTTTCTGTTCTCGGATAACATCCACACATAGACTGCATTCTGGGCCCCAAATGCCTACAAGCCCATTTTGGCACTTTCTACATTCTGGGCTCGAAAAGTTGGCACTTTCTACATTCTACAGCCGAACCTAGAAGTGTCTTGATTTGGCACTTTCTATGTTCTGAGCTCGAAATGCCTACAATGGAAAGTCATCAGCCTACTGCAACAGAAGATCAAACGTAATGAAGGCAAAACAAGCAACAGAACATAGCCAAACCGAAGAAAAATGTTGGCAGGCTTCAGCAAAGGAGCAACTCCCCCCCCAACAAAAAAAAAAAGAAAAAAAAAAAGAAGACTATCTTAATCAGGAAAACACAATTCCCATACTCACACCTGACTGACATTCAGCGTCAAAATCTTATTAATGGAGGGCACCCCCATTCGCTCCAAATACCCTAGACTTGGACGAGGTCTTGGATGATTTAAAACAATAAAAGAAAAAATCCATGTATACTCCAATTTAAAGCAACTGCTTATACCTCTGGTGAATGCATAATTAAAGCCACACCAAGTAATGAATAGTACCGTAAAACAATATTGTTTGCATTTTGAGATGAAAGAACTAATTCCTTTCCGTATGAATAACAAATTTTTCAATAAAAATATCTCTAGTACTCATTTCTATTATTGACGCGGATAGAAATATGCGCATGGCAGCCGTCTGCATCCTTCTTTGTCTTGCTCGCCGATTGTAAAGGGATTGTAAAGCGACACTTTGTAGAAGCACTGGTAGAGTCACCAGAATCTAGCTTCGTCTTGCTTTTTTCACGTGGTGTTGTCGGGACGAACAGCTTGGACAGAGGGGCCGGGCAAATTGTCCGAAAGTTTAAAAAATAAGGGCAGCTTAGGCTTATTATTTCTAAACTTTTCTAAATTTTTAAATTAAATATAATAAATAATTCATTTTTTTTAATTTTAAAATAAAATTAAAAAATAATATATTTATTCAACTTTCAATTTATCTTTTTCTTCTAAAATTGTTTACATTTTGTCCAAGAGAACCAGGGTAGTACTGTTTCTTATAGTCTCACGTACGGTACCATATGCTCAATAAAGTAGCGTTCCGAGATTAATCCTAATTATAAACTAAACGAACAATCATATTGGCAATTTGAACTCGGGTACGAATTTGGTGATCAATTAAATATTGGCGTTTTATTTTGTTTATTTTTTATAATTATATATAATAGTTCGTAATAACATAAACACTCCCGCGAGTACTCCTCTTATCCAAACTCATCGTATATAAATTTAATATCAAATCACTTAAACCCAAGTTTTTTGGAGCATAAAAATAAACCTACTGAAAGTTAATTTTATTAATACTATCAATTATAAAAATATAAAAGACAAAGAAAAGAAAAATCTCGTTTTCTTAGCTTCGGAACTTCTAGAAGCTCGACTACTACGTACGCAGAAAGAAAGAGAACAAAAAATCTTGTAACTGGAAATCTTTTAGCTTAAGCATCCATATGAATTAAAAAAAAAATTATTTATTTGTGATCAGTTATTTTTTACATTACAAATAATCATTCTCGTCGCAAATAATCCGTCATAAATATTTATTTTTCTTATTGTATGCATAGCCACTTAGAGTTATTATTATTTCTTGAAAATGGGTTTTAGTTGGGAGAGCATTAATATTGGTCTATGCATATGCATATACAAAATCACTTCTTTTGCATATTTATTTTATCATTCAAGCAAAACTTCTACATTGACTTATGTATATTTGAGACAATTAATTTTTTTTAAATCAATTATATATATATATTTTATAATTACCATCCACTACATACATTTGACATTAATAATACAAATGTAATAATAAGAAATATAATTTTTTTATAATATATTATATTAAAAATATAATAAAATGAAAAAAAATAATTATAATAATAAAATAAATATGTAGGTGAAGGTTTGTTGTGTTGTTGAGGGAGGGATAACTAAAAATACAAAATATAATTTTTTTATATATATTATATTAATAAAATAATATTTAAAGAGTGAATAGCGAATCTCTAAATTTGTATAAATATTATTCATGACTATGTAAAAATATAGAGATATATAATTTAATATAGATAAATTTAAGCTCATATTATATAAATATAACTTTGATATACATAAGCCAATATGAATGCTCCTGGGACGCAATTTTCTCCGGTATAGCAAAATGGTGGAAGGAGGATGCGGTTCGCCATTACACAATCCAATCACCATCAATTGCTAGACTTGCAAAAGTCGGTCCAAATGGGCGGTGGGCCACAAATTACCAATCGCCAAGGCACTGATTATTATTTTAATATATGTATATGGTATAAGTCCTTGGTTGGTGCTTTAAATTAGGGTATTTAGTCTTAGATTAATATTTTAATTTAGGATTAGAGCATCCTCATTAGATCATGCAAATGCAAAATCATAATTTGCATAATATCCCATAATTTTGCATTTGGCTATTCTATTCAAAACATATTCCTATATTGAATTATCTATCTATTAGTCAAAATAATAATAAAATATTTATAATTTAATAATATTTTTTCCTAATTTATTTTTTTATATTTTACAATTATACCAATTATATGTTAATTAATAATCAAATTATAAGTAACATATGATTTGTAGAGACAAACGGTAAAAATCCTAACAAAAGAAGATAGAGACAAATTGTAAAAATATTAATTGTAATTAACATATAATTGGTATATACAAACGTTAAAAATCCTAATTAATAAGTAAAAAGATGCATGAGGGAAGTAGCCTTTTGAAAAGAAATTGGAGAAAAAGAAGATAGAGGTGAGCATTGTAGTGGTTTTAGAAAATTATTCCCTAAAACAATGTAATTTCTGAAAATTCACAAAATTTTTTTACACTAAATACTTTCTTTCCCAAGCAATCAAAGAGCAAAGAGAGAGAGAGAGAGAGTGTGTGTGTTTATGAGGGAAGAAATAATTTTTTAATGCTTATGGTCTAGCTATAGTAAACACCAAATATGACCCAAGGACTTGTTTTATTGCAACTAAAAGTCATTTTTATTTACATTTGCATAATCCAATACAACACATTTTTATTTTCTATTAGCCAAATTTATCCTTTATTTACACTTGCATAATTCACAGAGAGTGCTCTAAGTCTTTGATTGTGATTTTAAGGGTAGTTTCACAAACACCTTTACTAAATAATGAGACATGTTGTTGGGGGAGGATCTTAAGGCTCAGTTTGGATACACAATCCTCTCATTTCATCTCATCTCATCTCAATCATTATAATTTTTTCAATTTTTCATATAAAAATATAATAAACAATTCAACTTTTTCAAATTTTAAAATAAAAATAATACTAAAAAATATATTCTAATAATATTTTATTTAACTACTATTCAAAACATCTCATCTCATCTCATCTAAACTGTCTATCCAAACGGAGTCTTAAGGCCTCATTTATTTTCACAGATGAGATGAAATGAACTGAGATTAAAGTTAAAAAGATTTTTATTTTAGAATTTAAAAAAATTGAATTATTTATTTTATTTTGTATTAAAATTTAAAAAAATTGTAATAATTATATGAGATAAAATGAGTTGAAAATTTTCCTCATACAAGCCTACAGATCTGCGGTTATCATGATCTCCCCCCAACTCACTGATAATCCCGAACTTTCCAATCCATTCTTAGCTGATCTTCCCTTCCTAATGCCCTCAGAGTCTCTCTCTCGGTTGCTGAACTTCCTAGGCCCCCCTCTAGGCCTTTTCTGATCTTCTTCATTTGCAACAGTAGGCCTCTCACCCTCAGACCTCAATGAAGTTTCAAGAGAGATACCATCGTTACTGCCCACGATTATGCAGGGTATTCCCTTATTTTCCTTACTCGCAAGAATTTTCTACTTATTCTTCGAGCCCTTAGGTCGACCACTCTTATCCTTTTTCCTGAAAATCTCATTTTCACATTTATTATCATTAGTGGATTCCGAAGGAGATCTCCTATCTTCCTTACCCACAAAAGGCTGCATCTCATTCCCCAATTCTGTTGGCCAAACTGATTTATCACAAATATCATTAACAACCGCACTTTTTCCAGCTATTTCTACATTCTGGTGACCTGCTATGTTTTTCTTATTCTTCGAGCCCTTTGGTCCACCACGCCTATCCTTTGGTCTGGGAATCTCCTTCCGGCCTTCACTACCAGGAGTGGTTTCAACAGGAAACTTCCTCTCTTCCTTGAATACAGGAGTCAGCCTCTCATTCACTAAATCAGTAGGCGGAAAAATTCCATCACTGCCATCATTTGTTTCTATTTCACCAAGCAGTCTCAGATTTATTTTCTTATTTTTTGAACCCTTTGGTCGACCACGCTTTTTCTATGGCCTGACGATCCCATGTCCAGGTTCACTAGGAGCAAAGGCTTCTTCAACAGCCAGACCTGTATCTTTTTCATGAATTAGCCTTTCTTTGTCTAGAGCTGTCAAATAGACAATCCCTCGCTCATTGCGATTTCCACCAACAATGTCACCTGGCGTTCCCTCATTTTTGCCTATTTCAAGAATTTTCTTTCCATTCTTTGAACCCTTTGGCCTACCCCACTTGCTCTCCGACCTAGCAACCTCATCTCTAACTCCATTTTCACCGGCAGCTCCACCCAACCTTTCAATGTCTTCTTTTTCATCAGCATAAAAAAACTTCTTCTTGTTCTTTGATCCCTTTGGCCAGCCACGCTTTCCTTTTGACCCAGCCACCTCTTGTCTGTCACCATTTCCACCTCCAATTTTACCATACCCACTTTGAATTGCTTCACCTCCAAGGATCCCACCTCCATTTCCACATGCATTATCACCAAATCGACCCTGGAGTCCTTTACCATCAAGATTTGAACAGGCCGCTTTCCCGCACCAAAACTGGATGCCATCACCAAAACTCAAGCCATTGTTTCCATAGCTCGCTTCACCAAAAAGTGCTTAAATTCTTTCACCAACAAGATTTTCCCCACTGATTTTACTAAAGAAGCCTTGAAATCCTTGACTACTAAAATCCAGACCATTTTTGTCATATGCATTCTCGATAGAACCACCCAACTGAAGTCCTTGACTAGTAAGAACCCCACTACAGTCTTCTCCACAAGCATTTCCACAGCTCCAACGCTGAACAGCTTCACCATTATGAAGGCCACCGTTTCCGCTCATAACGTCTCCATGCTCCTCGTGAACTTCTTCGCCACCACCAAGAATAAGGCCATCAGTTTCACATGTAGTTTCACCAAGCCCGTCCAACTGAATTCCTCGGTCACCAGGAATCCCACCGTCATTTGTACAAGCATCTTGACTGCCCCAAAGCTGAATTGCTTCACCATCAAGACCTAGACCATCATTTCCACCCCCTTGAGTTCATTCTTGTACATCGCCAAGAATTTGATTGCCATTTCCACACGCAGCTTCGCTAATTTCTTGACCATCTCCATCAGCCCAAAGCTGCAAACTTCCATCATCAAGACCCAGACCCCCATTTACATCACTGTCCTCACCAAACAGCCACACAATTTCTTCCCCGACACTAAGACCATTGGCATTCCCCCCACCAAACCACCCATGAACTCCATCACCTTCATTTCCCAGACTGTTTTCAACCCTCTGTCGTTTTCTCCTACTTATCTCGGAAACCACTTCCCCTTCACCGCCATTTTCACCAGAAACCTTCTCCATCCAATTCCACTAGTTCCTCAAAACAGCATAGAGATGTTGCTTTTTACCACCCAAGGGCTCGCTCACTACACACCTAATTCGGAGTTCCTCTTCTCCTGCACTTCCGGTACTGACGAGAAGGGTCATCGATTTCTCATTTCGACAACCCCTTAAAAAATGAAAGAAAACCTCTCAAGCTGGAAAAATATCAAGCTCTTTGCCCCCCACAAAAAATCATTAATGCTATAGTCTGGAGGAGGACCCGGGAGGCCGCAAAGGTTCCAATGACATTAACTGTAGATTAAAACACAGTAGTCCATACGTTTACTTTTTTTGCACGATTGAGGAGGGGTTAGGGAACCACACTTCAAGGGGTTTGCGCTTGGCAGTTGGCACCCGGTCCCTCGTCTCTAAATTATCTACCAGGGACGGTCGAACGGACGGATTACTAGGTTACAACTCGGGGACTTGAGTTCAGAGGTTCCACTGTCTAGATGTGGATGTAAAAGTTGGTAAAACAAAGCGACCAGGGAGTAATATTGTCGAGCACTCTGGAACTGGGGACGGGGGGCATATGTGGTCGAGATTCCAAATCCCTCGTACACGTAAGATGATGCGGTACTCTTTTTGGCCGAATGTAAATTTAACTCTTTCATCTTTCTCTCTATATTCAAATATCGTAAATATAAATATTTTTTAATTTTTAATGTAATTATCATTTAATTATTATATTTTTTTCAAAATTTTTAAATAAAATATAAAATACAATTCAATTTTTTTAAATTTAAAAATAAATAATAATATTAAAATAATAATATTCTCATAATATTTTAATTTTATAATAATTTTATTTATTTATTTTTCCTTACATTTTCAAAATCCCAGAAAACATATTAAATTCTCCCACCCACCTTAAATTCCTCAATTGTCCTTGACTCACGTGACGGAGGCAAGGGAGGTTCGGGGAGGACCGCCCATCCTTTGTTCCCAAAACCTGAAGAATGTTTGATAACACAACCACGGCCATAGGCCCATAAGTACTTGAAGCCTAACATAAATAAAAACAGAAAAGCAAAGTGATAACTTTTTTTATTCTATAAATAATCATTATAGCTATATATATACAATAATTAATAATACAAACAATAACAGATACAAAAAGAAGGTCGAGGACCCAATACATACACCAAATTAAGATTATGATCTTGGCCAGAAAAAGAAAACCCGGAACTATAACAGCAAAAGTACTGCAAATAATATTCAAATTAAGATGTACTAGCGCAAGTCTTTCTGGAATTATTAGCTAGGCATAACATCTCTGCGGCAGCTCCCTGCCTGCATGCCCATGCATCCGCATGAAGAATATGGAAACTTTACGCACTACCCAGCAAGCTGCCTGTGTAATCAAAGAGAGGCCTGCAACTACAGTAAGCAGAAAAGCCGAGATGGGAAGAAATACCCACGACGGTAAGGGTGGCAGAAAGACCATCACCAGTGAGATAGATGCTAGTGCTCCCCAGTAGACAATGAAACGGTCAAACAGTAATTGGGAGTATCTTGATCCCCGATTAGTCCTAAGAATCTTCTTCTTGGCTGCAAGCGACAAGTAGTAGATGATCATGGCAGTCAAGGATACCCACAAGTTCTTAGGATGAGCGGCAAATACAGCCTTTACTTGGAGAAAGCCAATCGTTGTTGACATCAAACATGCAGAAAGGAGATGCCCCGTTTCGGAAAAGTTAATGCTCCCACCTTGCTCACTGCCACAATCACCAAAAACATAATTATGATACTGTTGACCTGAATATATACCTTGATGTCATGTATGATTTTAACTTAATCGATCGCTCCTTGGCCATCGTGACAAAAGAACAAGACAAACTAAACGTTTCATTTGCACGTTGTACGTCATGAAACTGGCTAGAATACTATCAATCACAATCATATGATGAAAACAAAACGAAAAGAAATCCGACTTCGATCATTGTTTCATATATTGATTTTCCATGAAACTCTCAAAAGAGTGCAAGGCTAGCTAATTGCATGAGGATAAATAAGAAAAGCAATTAAGAAGAAAGAACATTGAAGAAGAATGAGTGCAGGTCGTTAAATTACGAAGACATGGTTTCATATGCATGGTACTTAAAACAATGATGAAATGACCAAAGACCCAAAAAAATGGTGAAAGAGATCCTTGGTTTCAGAGAGAGATAGAGAGTTGAGAATCGATGATGAGATCGACAACCTCTGACGACGGCGAGGAAGCCAGCAATGGCGGACATGATACTCACTTTTCTTTCCCTTCACCATTGCTGCGGCTACTCTAAGTCTGAATTTGCCCATGGAACCTACCTGATCTGAAGCTTTCCAAGCTGATCTCTCGCCTCAATTTTCTTTCTCCAGCGGTTTGTTTAGAATCTCTTTAATCATATATGATCAGAACGAAAAGAAGAAAGATAGAGTTGGGTGCCAGTCCTGACACAAGTTTTCACGAGCTTTATAAGGTTCGAAAAGGGGTTTGGCAAAGGTGGCGTTGAAAACAGTCGAGTATTTTGGCAAAACTCTTTGGGATCGACAAACACTACTAATTGGGAAAAAACTAATGGGACAAAATCAGTGCTGAAGAGGGATGGACCGTGAGAAAAAATATGACGTCGGATCCCAATTCCTATGTGTCCGAAAGACACGACCGAATGAAAAATAGGAAAGTGAAAGAAAATGGCAAAACATGACGGGTTTGGAATCAAAACTGTTTATATCAACTATCTTAGTATTATAATATTTTTAAATTTTTAAATAAAATATAATAAATAATTTAATTTTTTTAATTTTAAAATAATAATATTATTAAAAAATAATATTTTAATAATATTTTATTCAATTACCAATTTAACAATCAAACCAACTCTTTCTAATTCTCTGTTTGACTAATATGTCAGCTGACGTCATAAGCCGCTGGGGATGGAGATACGAGGGAGGGAAAGGGAGTCGGGACCACCTCTTCCTAATTCTCTGTTTGACTAATATGTCAGCTGACGTCATAAGCCGCTGGGGATGGAGATACGGGGGAGGGAAAGGGTGTCGGGACCACCTCTTTCTAATTCTCTGTTTGACTAATATTTCAGCTTAGTCATAAGCCTCTGGGGATGAGGGGAGGGAAGGGAACAAAAGTCTACTTTAACTTTACGAGGAAATTTCATGGAAGATACGTAGCGGATGACAGCCACTGCGCTGGCGGACCTACATAATCTGGGTGTCCAAAACTTCTTAAAAATGTCAAGAAAATGTTATACATCAGTGGATTACATTTTCATTTTACCATATAACATATGGTACATTTATCATCGTTAGATGATAAAAAATCATTCAATAAAAATCGTCCAATAGTAATAAATGTGCTATATTTTATATTGTATCATGAAAGTGTTGTGTATAAAATTTTTCAGATTAAAAAATATCCCCTATATTTTATTGATAATTTTAAAGAAAATAACCCCTAAAATATTTATAATTTTTGAATGCTCTCCAAGTTTTTTTAATATTTTAATAAACCTATAAATGTCTCTCTCTAATTTTTTAAGAGTTTTTATAATTTCTATATATTATTGATATATTTTTAAGGACGTGATCTCACTAAAATTAATTTAAATTTAAGAAAAATAATAAACTTATTAATATAGATTTCAAAATTTTTTTGTTATACAATATTAGAATTTTAAATATAGATGTCAAAATAAAAATATAAAAAAATAATAATTAAGATTTGATTTATATGAAAAATAGTTGGAAGGAATTTTATTTTTAAGACTTTTTTAGCAAGAAAAAATTTATTTAAAATTTCAATTATAATATTATATATTTAATAATTAATATAACACAAAATTATTTAAACTTGCTTGAAATTTGGTAAATCAACTAGAATAAACTAGCTTACAGAGAGATAGCGTTGTCGGTAAGAGAGATATATGTTAAATTTTCAAAGTCCTTAAATTATATTTTAAGTTTCTCATATCTTTAACCGTCTCTAGTTTTTTCATTCAATTGTTGGGCTGGTTTTGTTTTGGATTTAAATCTATCATGCTATCTTTGGTGGGGACGTGCATGCATGCGCGTTTTATTTTATTTTATTTTACTTGATAGTTAATGAAGGAATTTTATAAGTGAGTTTGTGATTTTTTTTAAACAAAAACACATTATAAAATGTTTTAAAATATGTGAAAGCTAGAAAAAAAAGAAAGCTGTGTGATCTGTCGGAACCATCGGTTCAGCAGCACCATCCTTTCAAGTATAAATAGTTACGGTCACTACAAGAAATGTGACTTTTTTCAGCAATTATTTTTGTTGGAAAAAGTTATCAAATCGTTGCACGATCGTCGGTATTATTGCTCCACTTCTGATCTACCCCAACAGAAGCCAATAATCGTCGGAAAAAGTTATCTTTTCGGGCGATTTTTTTTCGCTGACAATTTCAAATAAAACACTGCAAATACACATCCGGTTTGCCCATTAAATCGTCGGAAAATATTTTTACGGCGATTTTTTTATCATCACTAAGAGGACTAGAATCGCTGCAAATACACATTTTCAGCGTTTCCAAAACATCGCTACAACTGACCAATCGGTTTTCAAAACTCCATTACGACGATTATAAAACCGCTGGAAATGTATATTTCCCAACAATTTTAAATTATGGCCGCAATTACTGCTTTCCAACAAGTAGATTTCGCTGGAAAAAACTATTTACAGAGATCTAATATCGCCGCAAAAACATTTATGGCACAAAAAAATTATTTCCAGAGAATCTTACTAGTCGAAAAAGGTGTTTTAGAAAATAAATATATATATAAAATGCACAAAATAGAATACAGAAAAATATGATACACATCCAAATTATATGTTCTTATTGAAATAAACAATTGCACAAGTGGGAAGCACAAAACCAGACTTACAAATATAATAAAACCTATTTCATTCAAGACCTTCCATTGAACAAACATAACTTATTAACTTCAAATTAACTTTAATCACTAAACATCACATATATAGTAAGGGTGTGCAACCGGATCCGGATATCCGGCCATAACCGGATCCGGATCCGGATTTTAGAAGCCGGGCGGCAAACCGCCCGGATCCACCCGGATTTAATCCGGTTTATAACCGGATGAAGGTTTTCTTTTTATTTTTTTTAAAAAACCTCTTTAATTTTAAAATAAATTTATGGCAACTTTTTTTAAAAAAATTCTAATTTCATGCTTAAATAGATTGTTTTTAAAATATAATTTAAACACTTTCTAAAATTAATTTATACAAAAATAAATTAAAGAACAAAATAAATAAAAATGCAAAATAGATAATATTGTTGTTACATCACAATAAAAAACATAAATTTACAAAGAACAAAATAAATAATAATACATCACAACTAATTAAACTAATAATAATGCAGCTGCACAAAACACTATAAACTCCATGTGGGTCATAATCCGAAGTCATCATCCAGTAGCTCAGTCCCTCCTACACATTATAGCCCTCCTGTTTTGAAATCCCAACATAATACAAAGATATAAATTAGCTACAAATATGATCAAAGAGAATCTCTATTTTATTAGAACAAGCTAGAGGGCTAATTAATAAAGATTTTTTTT
>QEOT01001093.1:8318-22780 GCA_003123785.1 Pterocarya stenoptera | reverse complement strand
AGAGAGAGAGAGAGAGATGGGGCAAACGGCGACGGAACGAAGGGATGGCAGACTCGGCTAGGGTTTCACCTTTCAGCACAGTTGAGAGAAATGGGCTAAGAGCCTTCGAGGACTCGAGTGAAATGAGAGGCTGAGAGGCTGAGAGCGGTGCAAACCAGTGACGGCTAGGGTTTCACTCCTTCGACTCTGAGATAGAGAGATGAGCGTGAGAAATGAGAGTGTGAGAAGTGAGAGCCGTCGAGTAAGAAGGGTAAGGAATCGAGGATAAATCCATGGGTGCAAAAACGACGCCGAATAAAAGGATTGTTTTGAAAAAAAAAAACAACCGGTTACGAAAAATCGGGTTTAAAACCGGATTCGGGCGGGTACGAATTTTCTTTTGCCCGCCCAGGTTTAATCCGGGCGGATAACCGCCCGGATCCGCCCGGATTCCGGGTTTCGGACCGGACCGGAAAAAAATCTGGCCCGGTTCTACACCCTTAATATATACATTACATGGAAACAGTTTCCATGTAATGTAAGAGCTCTCCTGTATATTTGAAGAATCCAACAATGAGCTTCATAACAATATTACCAGCAGATCCATAATGAGCTAAACACATGCAGTTTTTCCTCTAGAGGCATATATAACTTATCCAATTCTAAGACACTTTTTCCTAATGATCTGTCCCAGGAAACCAGGAAAAAAACACAATAGCACAAAACAAACATAGTTGGTCCATTAAGAACAGAGGCAGAAACAAACCTGATGTTATCACACTGGCAATGCACCCAGTGCTGGCAAACATCATAGCAAACCATTGGTGTTGATTATGAATCTCAATATACTTACAAAATAGGGAAAAACCTGCACCAATATAGCATAAAAAGGGCACAGTTTAACAACTGGTTGTTATTAGATGGTATGTTTTATTTTATAATAAAACATCATTTTCAAATACATGTAACCTATTACACATTAAAGCAAACTAAAATTCACTAACGAAAACGGCTATTTAAAAGTGGCAAAGTGAATCATATAACTTAGATGTATTCAAAGAAGCTATCAAATATCATTTGGTCTGATTATACCATAAAAACAATATCAAAAACTTCAAGAACTGAAGTATCTACACGTAAACTGGGCTGAACTTACATGGAAAATGGCAACAGCCTTTGAAAGATAAAACCTAATTTCAGGAGATGCAATTTTGCCACTAAGAAGCCTCCATCTAACATCCATGTCATGAATGGAGTTCCAAGTCAAAAAGAATAACAAATAACAAAAAGAATTATAATTAGGAAATCACATGGTCTAGCCTAAAGTTGCAATCTCACTCAACCAAATGGAGTGGTATTAAAAGTTATATTCTTTGCAAATAAGGCATTAAAATAGGAGATGTAAAAAAATGTGCATTTTGTCGAACAGCTCATCCACTTAAAGATAAAATTCCAGACTCGATTTATAAAGTTGGAATCCAGAATATAATATAAAAGAGCATTTCATTCAAGCATAAAGTGAAATTTAGAAGGAAAAAAAAAAGAATAGATAAGCATACTGAGTGATGAGAAGGACATCAACTTCCAGCTGAACACCTAATTGAAAAGAAGATAAATTCTACTTTTGGCTGCTAAAGATTTCTAAGAGTTCATAAAGGAAAATTGTTTTAATAAAAAATGAAATAATAAGTCAACAATCTAAGCCTAACTAAATACTGTTTCTGTGATGGATCCACCCAAATTCATAACACCTCTGTCTACAACTCAAGAATTATTGTTTTATATTTATTTTATTTTCCTCAGTTTTAACCATAGTAATCAAAGCATATTGCCAAAAGAGCCACATAACCAACAACTTCTACAAGCATTGGCTTACTCTTAAGGAAAAATTATTTACTTTAAGCTAATTCTAAAGCAAGATACTCCCCTCTAATAACAAAATTCAAGCACACTCTGATTTCTTTCAAAAATAGAGAAGCAAAACCAGTACCTAAAGCAGCCCCTGTTTTTATAAGCCAAAAATTCAGGTTTCCAGTGCAGTGCTATTCCAATAATAGCCAAATTAATCAAAGTTTCTTTGCACCACAAGATACTGCTATTACTTTTAGCCTAAAAGAATTAAGGCAGTTCATCGAACAACAACACTAAAGGAAATAATCATACCTCTCGGTTTGGCCCAAAAGAAACTCAAGTTGCTTATCAAGTGCCTTGAGTTATTTGAAGAAATTAGATAAATATTTGAATAAAGTGGGCTCAGAAGAAATTACAGAGGGGTTAAAAATTAAGTGCAACATTATTTTTTCCAATCCAATCTTCCATATATCTGTTAGAGGAATAAATATTAATGGAGAAACAATGTTGGCTAAGGAACTTATGCCAGAAATACGTTTGGACAGCTCATGAGAAACAGTTAGAGCAAGCCACTTACGTTTGTACAACTCATGAAGAGACCGATGGAAAGCAACTTCTTGGTATGACTACTCCATTACTGGTTGACAAATTAAGTGAGGTTCACAATGATTCTGCTCCTTAGCCTGACATTAAGTGAATACAAAACTGGTTTACAAAACTTTCCTTGCACACTTCGTGCATTCAATCCCTCCCCGATCCAAGAAAGTAAAGTAACTGTTAGTTTGTCTAATTTTTTTATGAAAGACATTCACCACACTGACCACATGATTGTTGGTAGACTAATGCAGAAAAGTGGTCCTTGTGTGCCCAGCATAGAAAATAAAGCATTATACTGCCAACATACCGTCGGGTGTTTTCCTAATATAATCAACACTGATCTATCACATAAAGACACTTCTACAAGCATAATATGAAAGTAGTCCCCATGTGCTGGTGACATCATAGAACTAGAACCAGGATTGTGAAAGATAAAGCTTAATACAAAAATCATAAGCACTTCTTAAAATATGGTATATTCAGAAAGATGGTCAAAATACTTCCACAATGGTCATTTATCTGCAATATGGAACAATGGATCCATGTTCAAGCGTAAACAGAAGCTAATATCTACCACATCACACCAAAATAGCTAGATGCAAACCTAGAATACCCCTTCATTCTCATGCAAAAGTCGATTCCATTACATTTCGCAATTACTTAAATGCAATAGACTATCTCTAAGGATGACAAATAATAATTTCATAATCTATAATAGTGCCAATAACACACGCATGGCATATACCATGACAATTGATACAATAAGCAAGGAAGCTCTTATTATCTTTTAATGAGGCTCCATAATTTAAAAGGCAAACAAGCTTGTTCAAAGGCAACGAAAGGCTCGGGCTTCAAGTTAGTGACCTACTTTTTCCAAACATGATCTAAAATAGCAACAAGAAAAGTAAAGGGAAAAGAGCAAAAAATAAAATAAAAAATAAAACAGAATAAAGTGAGAAAGGGATACCATTAAAGTCAGTACCTTCTTAAGAACATTTTAAAAACAACAAAAGTAAGAATGTTCCAATTTTTCGGCAAAAGCAAGAACTTTCAGCCTATGAGCTGCCAAATACAAGCTAGTAATTTAAGTTAAAGTCCAATGTACAGGCAACCAATTAACTAACTAAGTACTATATATTAAAAAAATGCAAGCATTAAAAACAGTTCATAGGAGCTTGTCCCAGATGCAGGGTATGCCATTCAGTTCAACAGCAAGCAACTTGCTGGTATGCTAGCCTAATCCGCGACCAACTTCACATGCTTACATTTGGAATCAAGTCTGAGCTTTGGAACTACTTAGTTTAAGCCTTAAAATCAAATTGAAACCTGAACACTAACATTACCGGACATTAACCAACATAGAGATTCATACCTATGAGTGTTTACAAAGTGTCTCACACAAAAAATAAAAGCATATAAATCTCTTAAACCAAAAATCAAAGCTTTTTAAAAGTGATATTGAATCTCAAATAAACAAAAAATAGTTTGAACTGGTTGCGTAGAAGATATTCTCAAGGAAAAAGAATCAATTTCTGTAGTAACTTATTCACGGGATCCCAAGATAGGTATCCATCAAATGTTTCAATCTTCAAATCGAACATATATAAATATAGATATATATATATATATTCTAGCAAAACATGAAAAAAAAAAACAGAAGAAAAGAAGAATCGAAACTCACAAGGGAGTGGCAGATCAGTAGCAAACCGAGTGGGGGCCGTGGGTTGCGAACAGAGCAAGGGAGAGAGGGAGGGCCTCGGGCAGTTGGGCTAGGCGTGGAGGAGAAGGAGGCTCTGATGGAGGACTGGCGATGGCGTCGAGGTGTGAGTGGTGGCGAACGGCGCCCCTAGCGGCGGCAATATAGAGAAATCCGAGAGAGAGAGAGGTCGAGGTCAGATTCGGGGAAAAAGATATTTCTGCCGTGGGGGCTGGGAAAGAATGAGGGGGTGGCCGTTGATGTGAGGTGGCGGTGGCGTGGNAGGAAAAGGATATTTCTGCCGTGGGGGCTGGGAAAGAATGAGGGGGTGGCCGTCGATGTGAGGTGGCGGTGGCATGGTGGGGTTGCTGGCGACGGGCTGTGCGCGGTGGTGTGGGTTGGGGGAGGCAGAGCGGGGGAGGGAAAAAAATGAGGGGAAATCGTAAAGCGGGAGGTTTAAATTTAATCTAACATTTCCGACGCTTTGTTTTCCCCGTTAATAACTTTTCATTTACAGAAAATGCTCTTATGACGACAATATTGGCCGCAAATTGTATCAGAGAAATGGACGGCAATTTTTGCCGTAGACAAACTTTTTGCGACGACACTAAATCGCCGCAAAACATCTAAAAGTAATTTCTGCTCCAAAATTCTAGTTGGTTTCGCACTCGGCGACTTAGAAATCGCCGGAAATACTCTCTATTTGTGGTATTTCTTTTGCAATGATATTAAAATCGTTGGAAAATGTTTGAATTTTCTAAAAGGTTATTCCAGCTCTTTTTATTCGCTACAAAGCTAGCTATTGTGGCGATTTTACAATTCGCTGAAATGAAAACACTGCTACAATTACAAATATTATTTGCGGCGACACTAACGCACTGCAAAAGATCAAATTGTCGCCGCAAATAAGTACACAGTAATTTCGGCATCAATTTTTTTTTGCATTGCTTTGGATTTCTGCAGAGATACAAAAATCGCTGCAAATAAGAGTTAATTGCAGCGATTTTTTCCCCGCGATCATAAAATCGTTGGAAAATGCCATATTTCTTGTAGTGGGTGCAACTTTTTTCATTGCTCACGAATCAATTAATTTAGCCTCTTGCTAGATCAAAATTTGATTTATCAGAATTGCATTATCCACCTGAATATTATTTATTGGGGCAAAATAAACACAACTCTCTTAAACTACCACATAATTTGCAGAAGGGAAATTGGACTTTTTTTGCTTGTGAGCATAGGCCAGATAATGTTGTAATGATTTTTTCTTTTTTTTGGGTGTGGAAGTGGGGCCGGTTTCTTGGCTTTTAATGCAGGCTGCAGCTATCAATGTGAACATACATAGAGTGCCATCTCTTCATGGATAGGTTGCTTGACTGCTTGAAATACTACATGCAGTCTTGGACGTGGTTAGGCCTGTTACGAACCAAGAGGATTTCATTCCAAAAATCAGTGGATAACGATTCTTGATTTGGGTAAATAAATTAGATTTATAATCTTTTTCAATTTATTGGTGTTGGAGACAGCAGTGAGAGGGATACCAACCCAAAAAAAAAAAAAAAAACGAATACGAACAGGACCTGAGGCGATGAAACCCAAGATTATTGGGTGGGGAAAACATTATGGTCTAGTACTGTCGCGTGATGTTTCAAAGCCAATGGATTATGGAATATATCATACAAGTGAAGTACCGGGCGGTCTACATTTTGATTGAAGTAAGTTTGGATAGAAGAAAGTATGATTTGTAATATAGTTGGATGGGAAATATAGAAATTTGATTTGTAATTAAGATATTTATATTTAGATGAGTTTATAAATTAGATGTTTGTAGTTATTAATTAGCATTAAATGACCATTGAAAATATGATTATTTTTAACTAATAATTTAATTAGACTATGATTATTAATTAACATATATTCGGTAGAATGGTAAAATTTGATAAAAATAAATTAATTAAAAAATTAAAAAAATATATATTAAATGTATATTATTTTATTATTATATAAATAATAAATAGATAATCCAATGTGAGCATTGAATATAAATGAAATAGGTCTAGACAAATTCATGTCGTATTAGCTAAAACTTGAGTTTAACTTTGGTTATTCCTTTATGTCCAGTCCCCTCTTTTCCTTCTGACACTCTTCTCAGCCATTTTTATTCTCATTCCCTCTCTTTTTCTTCTTTGCCGATGAGTTTTCTCTGTTGGGCTGAGCTTAAAAAATGCCATGGGCTGGTTATATTTTATCCATTACAAGTTTGTTTGACAACCTCTGACGACGACGACGAAGCGAGCATAGGCAGACATGATACTCACTTTTCTTTCCCTTCGCCATTGTTTCGGCTACTCTTAGTCTGAATTTGTCCATAGAACCTACCTGATCTGAAGCTTTCCAAGCTAATCTGATATATAGAGAGGCTTGTGTGAAATTAGTTTTCGCATCGGTCAATCATCAAATGCCACGTAAGGGTAAGCATTCCAAAAATAAAGAAATTGAATTGAGGTACGTGGCATTTGATGATTGACTAGTACGAAAACTAATATTGTATAATAAAAATTTTTGGTCTCCTTTTTATTTTGAATTCTATATTAAAAATTCTAATATTGTATAATAATTTGTGAATGTTCTCCAAGATTTTTTTAATATTTTAATAAACCTATAAATATCTCTCTCTAATTTTTTTTTTTAGATTTTGTACAAATTCTATATATTATTTATTTTTAAGGACTTGGTCTCACTAAAATTAAATTAAATTTAAATTTAAAAAAGTAATAAACTTATTAATATAGATTCTAAATTTTTTTTATTATACAATATTAAAATTTTTAATATAGAATTCAAAATAAAAATATAAAAAAATAATTAAGGTTTGATTTATCTGAAAATAATTAGAACTAATTTTATCCTTTAGACTTTCTTAGCAACCAAAAAAAAAAAAAAAAAAAATTAAAATCTCAATTATAACCTTATATATTTAATGTAACACAAAATTATCTAGATTTGCGTGAAATTTGATAAATCAACTAGAATAAACTAGCATTGTCCGTAAGAAATTTGTGAGAAATTTTAAGTGAAGAAGATAATCAGCCACTGTATCAAATCTCACATGCTAAGAATATCTTACGTGTCAATCAATTGATTGCAAAAAAGGCAATATGAAGAAAGGATTAATTATTGTGTTCATATAAAACTGGTTGCCAGAAAACATTTGGTGAGCAACTATGATTCATTAATCGTGCTACATTCCCCATATTCTTGAGCCCGCGCTTTCCAAGCTAAGCCGGGCTTGGTAACGCTAGCCTATAACCCACGTGGGGGCATCAATTTGTTAAGATGAGAAAACCAAAAAAAGCTAAGGTTGGAAAAGAATGGCGATTGGCGACGCGCGTGACGTTGAACCGGGTGCTGACCACTGAAAAAAAGAGCATTATTATTTATAAGTCTATACACCACACATTAATTTTTTTTTTTTCAATTTCTTTTAATATTTTTTTGTTTTATTCTTTTTAAAACAAATAAAATTTCTTTATCTATATAATACACATTTGATAAGAAATAAAAAATTAAAAAATCAAAAAAATAATAGTGTGCGGTGTGTAAGACTTAAGAATAAAATTTTTCCTGAAAAAATAGCAGGACTGCATTAATTCACGGTTGAATTGATACGTTGAAATAAGACGAGATGACAGTTTAAAAAATTATAATATCCTTACGAGAGATAGGGTACCACGTTGGAAACAACATGAAAAATACGTAGGGGACGCGTCGGCCCTCGGCACTGCCGGATCTCATGGGGCACAAAACTTTTTAAAAATTAAAAGAGAAATGTTATAGATCACTTGCATCCCACTTTTATTTTGATATATTTATTATTGTTAGTGATACAAAATTATTTAATAAAAAATCATTTATCGGTAATAAATGTATTATATATTATATAGTGAGATGAAAGTGTAGTGTATATAATTTTTTAAATTAAAAATATCCCTTATATTTTATTGACAATTTTAAAGAAAATGACCCCTAAAATATTTATAATTTGTGCATGCTCTCCAAGACTTTTTAATATTTTAATAAACCTATAAATGTCCCTCTCTAATTTTTTTAAAGATTTTGTACAATTTCTATATATTATTTATACAAAAGCTCTCATTTTGACATTTTTTTATTTTTGTTTTTGTGATTTTTGTTGTGAATTGATCAAAGACATGTCTCATTACTTAGTAAATTAGGTTTTTGTCGAACCACCCTTAAAATCACAATATATCAAAGACTTAGAGCACTCTCATTGAATTATGCAAGTGTGAAAAAAGGATAAATTTGGCTAATAGAACATAAAAATGTGCTGCATTGGATTAATGCAAATGTAAAAAAAAATAAAAAAAGATAAAAAAGACTTTTAATTAACATATTTGATGTTTACTGTAGCTAGACCAAAAACATTAAAAAATTATTTCTTCCCTCATAAACACACACTCTCTCTCTCTCTTTGCACTTTGATTGCCTGAAAAACAAAGTATTTAGGGTAAAAATTATTTTTGAGTTTTCTGAAATTACATTGTTTTAGGGAATAATTTTCTAAAACCACTACAATGTTCACCTCTATCTTCTTTTTCTCCAATTTCCTTTCAAAAGGCTACCCCCCTCATGCATTTTTTATTTATTAATTAGGATTTTTACCGTTTGTATATACCAATTATATGTTAATTATAATTAAGATTTTTACAATTTGTCTCTATCTTCTTTTGTTAGGATTTTTACCATTTATCTCTACCAATCATATGTTAATTATAATTTAATTATTAATTAACATCCGTTTGTCTCTACAAATCATATGTTAATTATAATTTGATTATTAATTAACATATAATTGCTAGAATTGTAAAATATTAAAAAAATAAATTGAAAAAAAAATATTATTAAATTATGAATATTTTATTATTATTTTAACTAATAGATAGATAATTCAATATGGGAATAAGTTTTGAAAAAAATAGCCAAATGCAAAATTATGGGATATTATGCAAATTATGATTTTGCATTGGCATAATCCAATGAGGATGCTATAATCCTAAATTAAAATATTAATCTAAGACTAATTACCCTAATTTAAAACACCAACCAAGGACTTATACGATATACATATATTAAAATAATAATCAGTGACTTGGCGATTGGTAAGTTGTGGCCCACCGCCCATCTGGACCGACTTTTGCATGTCTAGCAATTGATGGTGATTGCACTGATTGGATTTTGTGTAATGGCGAACCGCATCCTCCCTCCACCATTTTGCGATACCGGAGAAAATTGCGCTCCTAAGGTCCCAACTAAAATCCATTTTCGAGAAATAATAATAATAACTCGCCATGCATATAATAAGAAAAATGAATATTTATAATGAATTATTTATGACGAGAATGATTATTTGTGATAAAAATAAAAAATAACTAATAACAAATAAATAATTTTCTTTTATAATCATATGGATGCTTAAGCTAAAATATTTCCAGTTACAGGATTTTTTGTACGTCCTCTTTCTTTCTGCGTAGTAGTCGAGCTTCTAGAAGGTCCGAAGCTAAGAAAACGAGAATTTTCTTTTCTTTGTCTTTTATATTTTTATAATTGATAGTATTACTAAAATTAACTTTCAGTCTGTTTATTTTTATGCTCCAAAAAACTTGGGTTTGAGTGATTTGTTAGTAAATTTATATACGATGAGTTTGGATAAGAGGACGGGATACCCAAAAAAAAACTAAGAAACCCAGAACGAAGAAGTTAAACCTGATTTGCTTTGAGAATAAAACTCAAAACTTTAAAACATTATCATCTAATCTTATATCATTATTATAATTTTTTAAATAAAATAAAATAAATAATTTAATTTTTTTAAATCTTAAAATAAAAATAATATTAAAAAATATAATCTAACAATATTTTATTTAATTTTTTCACTTTAATCTTAATTTATAATCTCGTCTCGCGGAAACAAACTAAACAAATTGCTGCATGGGAAAGAAAGATGGAAAAAGCGCCGACCTGACATTCTATGCGAAACCCTTTAGGAAGCAACATGGAAGATACGTGGGGGACGACAGCCAAGGCACTGACGGATCTACACGATCTGGGGCCCAAAATTTTTTAAATATTAAAAGAAAATATTACGTCAATCTAATTTTTATTTTATTATATAAAATATGATACATTTATTATGGATACTAGAAATTCGTTTTATATTATGGATTAATTACAAAATTAATCCCTCTATTTTACCTTTTTTTTACTTAAAAAACCATCGAAGTTTTCAACTTTTGCACAATCAATCTTTTGAGAAAAAAAAAAAACTACTTAATTTCAAAGGAAAATGAGAAAAGTACGACAAGTTTGAGACCATATAATGAACTTGAAATCTTCACGAAGTTACGCTACTAAACCGTAGCTATCCTTGTCATTTTCAAATTAATCAATGTCGTATGTCTGATATCACGTGGAACTAATTTGAGGCGGTAGGACTGGTTGGTTATTTGTTTTTTTATGAGTATTGACTAGCTGTTTATTTTAACTGATGTTGGCGTTACCTGCAGGTGTAGTACTGTACATGATTGACCGAGAGTAATTCAGGTACTCTCAGACACTCTCACTATTATTTTTTATTTTATTATTATTTTTCATCTATTTTTTCTACTATTCATTACTTTTCATTTACTTTTTATTACTATTTAATATTTTATTATTATTTTTTCACTACTATTCACAAACATTCTCAAACACTTTCACTACCAAAACCAAGTCTGAGTCATGTGAGGCGTGGTAATAAAACTAGAGTCCAAGCCAAAGTAGTGAGGGTGCTCTGTACTCTTACAAAAGCTGAAAGACAAAGCTTAGTATATGGGTGTCCTCATAAATTAAAGCGCTCGAAAGTGAGAAAGAAGTTTGCTACACAACTTCTACTACACTTCACATTTTATATTTTTTTAAATTTTTAAAATTTTTAATATTTTAATATTTTTTTGAGTTTATTCTTTTTAAACTATTTTAAATTTTTTATTCATTATTTATATAATAAATATTTGATAAAAGAAAAAAATTTAAAAAATATGATAGATAGAAGTTGTTTGAATAATAGAAGATTGCGAAAATTTTTTGAAGAAGTAAATGGCTTTAAAACTAAGCTGCAGGAGATAACTGGCCACCACCCCCACTAATGTGTTGCTGACATGATCGACGGAGAGGGACCATGCTACACTTACCTCTAGAGCTACCGTTAGTTGTAGGAATTTTTTTTTCTTTTTTATACATATATTTTTTAATACTTTTAAATATTTTTTAAAAAATTAAAAAATCATAATATTATTAAAAAATACTTCCTTATTTAATAAATTAAAAAAATTAAAAAATCAAAACAATAGAATAGAATAGACCAGAACAGAACGGTTGAATAGAGTGGTAAGTACAATAGTATTATCCTTACGGAAAAAGAAGCTACTTTAATTTCCTTTTCATTTGTGTCTGTTGTAGCATGCAGTGTTGGAATGCAGAAATATCGATAAAGATGCCTTTTTCTCTCTCCTCTCTCTCTCCCGCAGGGTTCATTTATTAGATCGAGTCCATAAATCTCACATATTTTTAAGTTAGTTTTGTGATCAAATCATCACATTTTATTATTATAATTTTATCAAATTTTTACATAAAATATAATAAAAAATCATTCAACCATAATAAATATGTTACAATTTATATAGTGAGATGAAAATATGGTGTATAAAATTTTTAAAATATCCCCTATATTTTATTGATAATTTTAAAGAAAATAACCCCTAAAAGATTTATAATTTGTGAATACTCTCCAAGATTTTTTAATATTTTAATAAATCTATAAATGTCTCTGTCTATTTTTTTTTTTTAAGATTTTGTACAATTTCTATATAATATTTATTTTTAAGGATGTGATCTCACTAAAATTAAGAAAAAAATTATTTAAAATCTCAATTATAACATTATATATTTAATGTAACAGAAAATTATCTAAATTTGCATGAAATTTGATCAATCAACCAGAATAACTAGCTTACAGAGAGAGAGAGAGCGTTGTCCGTAAGAAAAATTTGGGCCAGGCTGCATTTAATTCTTTCCACCATCGTCCACCCCATTCTGAATTTGAAAGAGATAAAACCCTAAGATCCTTCAGTACCCATAATTCAGTGACTTCAAGGAAAAGAAGTATGCCGTTTGGAGAGGGAGTCAAGAAAGTATGCGGCTTTGTTGAACACAAATTCAGCTAGCCGGTTATGAGTTTCAACGAAGGCGTATCGCGTTATCAAGTGAATAAAAAAAAGACCCTGGACACTTTTGAAAGGCAGGTAAATTGGGACTAAGGCTTATTTAATTTTAAGTTGATCAATCTATTTATAGGTAAGTTTTATGTTGATAAATATGCATAGATTCCAGCGCTGAGAGTATAAATACTTTTTAGGATTGACTGCAGTATACATGAACACTGTTGAAAAAAAAGCCTATATAAGGGCAGTATCTAATCATGTTTCCCTACCTCTGGTGTATTACTCCAGCGTGAGGTGCCTTCCAAGAGTAGTGGCATGTGTGCAGGATATAGCCAATCAAACAGAAGCCCATTAATATCAAAAGCAGTAACATTATTATAGTTTAATTTTCATTAACAATAACCAAATCCAGAAATTTTGCATATACTTACCTATTTGTCGCCACTGAGATCCCTCGTTAGGCCAATTAATGCATACTTTACAGCATAAAAGTGAATCAGGGGTCGATTCTAAACTGATGAAAACCAAAAGACCATAAATATTCAACCAGCGAAAAAAATCTGAAACTAAACGTAAGAGGAAAAATTTAATTGGAATGCATCCATTCAATAAAAATAACTACTATGATTGTTTACTATTTTTATGGTAGAATCATTGTCAACACCTCTAAGGACGAGTTCAAGTGGTAAAGGTCGGCTTGGGGTATACTCCTCCTAAGTCTAATGTTCAATTTTTTTGGGGTGCAAACAATCTCTAGGAATTACCATATTGAGGGATGAGATTTTCTCATTAGATTACCTAATGTGCACTTGTGGGAAACTCTTTGTCGAGGACTTGTGCACCTTTAAGATTAGTCGGGATGCGATGCTGTTCTGGACACCATGTGCCAATAAAAAAATCATTGTCAAAATCAATTTGAATATGCATGATGCTCTAGATTTTTAGATCAATATGCAGAAGCCAGGGAACTAAATTATTACGAGAGCCCTTAGCCAACATGGACTAAATCAGAAGGCAATTGCTAAAAACACCTGATTCACTGTATTGATTCCTTATATGAAGAACTGCCAATGGCCATCCTAATTGCATTCATGGATTAATACATCGGTTTATGTCTTGTTTCATAGCCCGAGCAGCCCCACAACAGCCAAACTCACTAGACCTACAACTAAGAGGGAGAAGAGGCTCCGGTGATGTCCGGGGGCCCTTCAATGATAAAGTTAGTAGAGAATAGTTGGAAGATGAAGAATGCTAAGCGAGTAAGGAAAATAGTAAAAAAGAGAACCTTCCCGTGGGAGGTATTGCTGTTATTTATACCTGGTTTGGACCCAACTGCCAAGAGAGACCGTGGGGTGTCAGGTCGTGCTTGGATCAGACCTGCTACCACCCTCCTGTCATGGTAGTGTGTCAGGTCATGCTTGGGTCAGACCTACTACCACCATTTTGCCGTGGCAGGGTGTCAAGTCGTGACCGAGCCGTCCTGCGGTACCTTTGGCAACGTCATTGCATGCTGGGTTTCTTGACACACATTGAATGCGACGTGTCTCTAGCCTGGCGTGCCCACGATCGGACACGCTTAGCCGCCTGTGTTCAGCTGCGATAGTCTGCAACATACCTCATGGTAGGGCTTGGCAGTTCGTTGAGTCCCTAAGCGATCACTGCCTTATGGTGGGCTTCTTGGCGTGGCCGAGCTTGGTGCCAAAGCCTTTCCAAATGGGCCTGTGGTCGTGGGTATTTACGTGATTTCCCAGTCTGGGCTTTTGGCTTGCTTTGGGTTTCTGCCCGAGGGGCCTAGGATCTTCGCTGCATGATCTCTTTGGCCCCCCTCATAGTACTCCGCGAATTCCTACCACAGAAATATGGTAGGAATTCAATATACCTCCCAGTACTGGTGCTGCCCGTTAGTTTCTCGTGGTCACCTATCCATTCTGCGTCTCCTCAGTTCTTGAGGCTCGTCCGTCTTCCATCTTCAATGAGCTACTCGTTAATTGAGTTCTCGAGGTCACATGTTCAGCTCTCGTCAATTTGAGTTCACGAGGCCACATGTTCATTCAATGAATGTC
>QEOT01001091.1:7416-20694 GCA_003123785.1 Pterocarya stenoptera | reverse complement strand
TAGTACTACTGAGAGTACAAATAGGTCATGACCTGCTGGAAATCCAAATAGTGATGAAATTTACCATCTTAGGGAAGAGGATAACCTAAAAGCTAAGGTGGAGATGCTTACGAGGGAGTTAGATGTGTTAAAAACTAAGGATTTAAAGCCAACACATATGGCTACTCGTGTAGAGTCTCGTGGACCATGTTTTGTGTGTGATAGGGTAGATCACCTAGCTCAAAAGTGTCCCATATTTGCTGAAATGAGGGGAATATATAAGAAACAATGTAATGCTTAGTATGTATAGGAAGCCTTTTGCACCTTTCTCTGATACTTACAATCCAGGGTGGTGTAATCATCCTAATTTTAGCTCAAAATATGAAAACTAGCAAACTGCACAACCATCTAGACCTTACCCTGCACCATATCATGCATATTCTTCTTCTAGGAACCCCTTAGAAGATACTTTACATGCTTTTATTAAGACACAGGGTAAGACTAATCAAAAGTTTGAATCTTTGATTATGCAGGTTGTTGAAGAAAAGGACATAAAGAGCCATGTATCCAAGTTGATGAGCTCCTTGAGTGTGAATGAGCGTGGCAAGTTCCCTTGTTAAGCTCAATCCATACCCCAAAGTCAACATATGGCACAAGAAGATTTGAAAGATGTCAATACCATTGTGACACTAAGTGGTAAATCATTACACATCCCAACAACTGATGAATCGGAGGATGTTGAAAAGGATCAAAACAATGGTGGTGCTGAGCTGCCCAAGGAAGTCGAGGTAATAAAGAGCCCAGTTAAGGTACCATTTCCTTAAACTTTAAAATCGAGTATGCGAACTTTGGATCCTAGCAAGAAATCCTAGAAAACCTCAAGCAGGTAAAAATTAACCTCCATCTTTTGCATGTTATTAAACAAGTTCCTACTTATGCAAAAGTCTTCAAAGTTTTGTGTACAATTAAGAGAAATCACCATGTTAAGAAGACAACATTCCTGACAGAGCAAGTTAGTGCTCTAATCAAGTAGCAAATTCCTCCTAATTACAAGGATCCTAGTTGTCCAACCATTGCATATAATATTGGGAATCATGAGTTTGGGTAAGCGTTGCTAGATTTAGGAGCTAATGTAAATATGATACCTTATTCCATTTATTTTCATCTAGGGTTGGGAGAAATCAAACCAACTACTGTGGTATTTCAATTGGCTGACTGTTCAATCAAAGTACAACGAGGTATAGTGGAGGATGTTTTGATTCAAATTGACAAATTTTATTATCTTCTTGATTTCTTAATCCTAGACACTACTTCTGTTGTTGACTCTAATTCTAAAATCCCCTTAATCTTAGGTAGACATTTACTCACTACTATTAATGCCCTTATTAATTGCAGGAATGGTCTAATGAAGCTCTCTTTTGGGAATATGACTCTAAAGGTGAATATTTTCCATTTTGAAAAATAGCCAAAAGATGATGATGAGTGCCACCACACGTACATGATTGATGCACTTATAGACAAGGGAGTTCACACAACTCATGATTCTAATCCCCTTGAATATTTCATTATTAATTCTGAGTTTGATGCTATTAGCGATTCATTTGATGTTGTTGAAATTTGTGCTATTTTTTATGAAACTCGAGATTATGGCACACAGGCTTGGCAACCGAAATTTGAGGAGTTGCCTAAGAAAAGTGAAAAACAGATTCCTTCAAGTGTGGAAGCACCAAGAGTTGAATTGAAACCTTTGCCTAAAGGTTTAAAACATGTTTTCCTTTGGTCCATGTGATGCTTTTCCTGTTATTATCTCATCTGAATTGTCTGAATTTCAAGGTGAGCTATTATTTCGAACCTTAAATGAGCATAAGTCATCCATATGTTGGAGCATTGTAGATATCAAAGGTGTTAGCCCCTTAATGTGTTCTCATAAAATTAATTTAAAGGAAGGAAGTAGCCCTCGTAGAGACCCTCAACATAGACTTAATCAGACCATGAAAGAAGTGGTAAAAAATGAAGGGTTAAAACTGTTAGATGCATGCATTATATTATCCTATTGCTGACAGTAAATTGGTTAGTCCTATGCAGGTTGTCCCCAAATCAGGCGTTACTGTGGTGAAGAATAAATTGGGAGAGTTAGTACCTACAAAACTTATGATTGGGTGGCAGATGTGTATTGATTACAGAAAATTGAACGCCGCGACCCGAAAAGACCATTTTTCGCTCCCTTTTATTAATCAAATCCTTGAGTGTGTAGCTAGTCACTCATTTTATTATTTTTTGGATGGTTATTCTAATTATTATCAAATTGAAATTGCATTAGAAGATCAGGATAAAAACCACTTTCACTTGTCCTTTTGGTATTTATGCTTTTCGTAGAATGCCATTTGGATTGTGTAATGCCCCTACTAACTTTCAACGTTGCATGATGAGCATTTTTAGTGACATGGTTGAAAATTACATGGAAGTTTTTATGGATGATTTGACTATTTTTGGAACTTCTTTTTATGCATGCTTGTTGAATTTAAAGAGAGTGTTGACCTGTTGTGAGGAAAAGGAACTAGTTTTAAAATGGGAAAAATGTCACTTTATGGTACCTTCTGGTATTGTCCTAGGGCATATTATTTCTTTCAAAAGAATAGAGATTAATCAATCTAAGATCGAATTAATTTCTAAGTTACCTACACCTAGGATAGTAAAGGATGTTAGATCATTTCTTGGTCATGCAGGTTTTTATAGGAGGTTCATACAGAATTCTTTTACCATATCTAGACTGCTATGCAACCTCCTAGTTAAAGATGCTCCATTTGAGTGGACACAAGCCTATCAAAAGGCCTTTAAAATGTTGATTGGCAAGCTCACTTCAGCACCCATAATGCAGCCTTCTTATTGGACTTTACCTTTTGAGATTATGTGTGATGCTAGTGATTATGTTGTAGGTGCTGTCCTTGGATAACAGAGGGAAGGGAAGCCCTATGTCATTTACTGTGCTAGTAGAACTCTAAATAATGCTCAAATGAATTACTCAACCACTGAAAAGAGTTGCTAGCTGTAGTTTTTACTTTGGACAAGTTTCGTGCTTACTTGATTGGTTCTCCTATTATAATTTTCATAGATCATGTAATCTTTAAGTATCTTCTCACAAAGAATGATGCTAAAGTACAATTAATACAATAGATTTTGCTTTTGCAGAAATTTGACATCACCATCAAAGATAAGAAAGAAGTGGAGAATGTAGTGGCTGACCATCTCTCGAAACTCACATTTGAGGACACCACTGACCACATGTCAATTAGGGATGATTTTCCAAATGAGCATTTATTCTCTATTACTTCTTTACTATGGTTTGCTCATATTGTAAATTATTATACTACAGACGAGATACTGGCATATTAGAGCATGCAAGACAAGAGGAAGTTCATGGCTGAGGTACACAATTTCTATTGGGATGAACCATTTCTTTTCAAATATTGCCCTAACCAAACTATAATGTGTTGCATCCCTCATCTTAGAATTTTATCATTCTCAAGCTTGTGGTGGCCATTTTTCAATAAAAAAAATTGTTGCAAAAATTCTGCAGTGTAGATTTTGTTGGCCCACCTTGTTTAAAGATGCAAACATTTATTGTCGCTCATGTGAAAGGTGTCAAAAGCTATGAGCTTTATCCCTTCGTAATATGATGCCCTTAAACCCGATCTTAGTGATTGAAATCTTTTATTGTTGGGGCATTGATTTCATGGGCCCTTTTCCTCCTTCTTTTGGATACCAATATATTATTGTTGCAGTAGATTGTGTGTCAAAATAGGTAGGGGCAATAGCTTGCAGGAACAATGATAATAAGATGGTAATCAAATTTCTTAAAGAAAATGTGTTGGCTCAGTTTAGTATACCACATGCTATCATTAGCGACCGGGCCACACATTTTTGCAACTGTTCATTTGAGGCTTTGATGAAAAATATGGGATTGTTCATAAAATTTCTACTGCCTACCACCCTCAGACAAGTGGACAAGCAGAACTTGCCAATAGGGAAATTAAGCAAATCCCAGAGAAAACAATACACCATGATCGTAAAGATTGGTCTTTAATACTAGTTGTTGCACTTTGGGCCTACCATACAACTTTCAAAACTCCCTTAGGTATGTCACCTTATAGGCTTGTTTTAGAAAGCTTTGCCACTTACCCATAGAGCTAGAGCATCGAGCTTATTGGGCCATCTTTAATTTTGACCTAAGAGAGGTGGGTAAACTTAAAAAATTTCAGTTGACCAAATTAGAGAAGTTGAGAAATGATACTTATGAGAACTCTAAAATCTATAAGGCTAAAATGAAAATGTTTCATGATAAAAATATTCTTAGCAAGACATTTAAGCCAAATGACTGAGTATACTTATATGATTTAAGACTTCACAAGCACCCAAGAAAACTTCGGTCTAGGTGGATTGGTTCCTTTGTAGTGAAATAGAGGACCCTAAGGATGGCCGGGTCTTTAAAGTAAATGGTCAACACTTCAAAATCCTTGTTGATAGGCAAGTGCCTAAAGTGGAAGACATTCTACCAGACCTGGTCTATCAACCTTAACAACACAATGCAGGTATGTTTTTCCTATTATTATTTGTTTTCTTTCTTTTCTTTTCTTTCTGTTCCTTTTCTTTCTTTTTGTTTGTTGTTGTTTTCTTTGTTTTTAGTTTGCAGGATAGTGTCATTTTGCCATTTCAGTTTGCCATCTCTTATGCATACTAGGCTGCCCACGTCACACATTAGGTGTATTCTACCCTCTTTAGTTACTATCCATTCAATTTTGATTTTTAAACATTGAGGACAATGTTTCATTTAAGTTGGGGGTAGTGTAAATTATGCATTTAAAAATGCTTGTTGGAACTCTGTGGCATATGTAAATATGTCAGAATAATGCACTCATCCAAATTTTGTGGTAAGATGGTGGTTTGACACATGTATCTAGAGAAGTCTTATGCTTAAGTCTTTATATTTGAGTTTTGGAGAGGATTGAGAGCCAACAAAAGCTGAAAATTTGTGATAAGCGTTCATAGATTTTTTGAAATGGGCACTTCTTTTGAGAATACCATTGTATGGTGTGTGGTGTGATGGCGTATATACTTGAAATATGATGAAGATCAACTTAGGAATAACGTTTGAGCCTTTCAAGCCAACCCTTTCAATTATAGACCCCTAGTAGCCAACTTTGAGCCAAGAAACACATATAGCTTTTTTTTTTTTTTTTTTCATATATCTACATTATCCATAACTCTCCATATTGGAGTATCACTAATTTTTCCTACCCTTGTTACTTCTAAGTGTGTATTAGATGTGGAGTTTTTTTTTTTTTTTTTTTTGCAAACAATAAAAAAAAATAAGAGAAAAAAAGGGAAGAACACGAGTGATGGGAACCAAGGTAGGCCTTGTCTTAAAGATTCTTTGCAAGTTTCAGATGGGCCAATTACAAGATCAATAGCCACGAAGATCAAGGAAGCAATGCAAGGCTTGGTGCAATCCACTTGAGATGAAGCTAGCATGAGTCAAACACTCAAGATGGGCTTAAAAGAAGAAGAATCAGTTTTAATCCACTTGATACAAGATGTCAAAGACACGGCTTAGAGTATCATTTGGGCTTATTCTTATTGATGGCTATCAATTTGTTAAAGTATTTATTTTATTAGTTTATAATAAGAGGGCTTGAGGATGCTTGGCCCATATATGTCTTATTTATTATGAACTATGGTTTTTGGGAATGCCTTGTATTTTAGCGAAGGGCTTATTTGGAAAGTTACTTTTTTTGAAACTAGGGTTTAGAAGAGGTACTATAGCCGAGGCACTGTTCATCAGGGGTATTTTTGGAAACTAGGGTTTATTTTGGGCTAGGGTTTCAATTAGGTTTTGGTTTAAGTACTCTTTGCAGCCTCATTTGAAGATTAGACAATATTGAATTTTAATTGTGAGTTGAGTTTACTCCTCTTGTTCTTGATGGAACTTTTGAACTTATCAAAGGTAAATCACAACCTTTGTGGCGTTCCTCCTTGTAATCGGGGTTCTTGAAACGAGTTCTTTAACGGGTCTAGATTTTAATATAATCTAGGCTCTTGAAACGATTTCTCATCGGGTATTGATTCTCCATCCATTGACTTGCCAAGAGATTTCCTTCCTGCGGGTTCATATCATTTGGTATTCAGAGCTCGGTTTTCAATTAGGTCTGATTCTATCTTTTATTTATTGCATCTTTAATTCTAGGGCTTCATCGTTCTAGGGTTGCAAAAAAAAAAAAAAAAATAGAAACAAAAAGTACACTGCCAAAATTCTTAGGGTTTTGGGTTTGGCTGAAATTTGCATCTCCTAGGGTTTCAAAATTTTAGAGTTTTTTGCATCTCTAAGTTTGTCAATTGCTTGGAGTGCTGTTCCATTAATTCTCTTCTATTTCATTGTCAATTCTTATGTGTTTGAATTCAATTGCTTGATTTTCAATTGAATATTTCTGTTTGTGAAAAAGAAAAGAAAAGAAAAGAAAGGAAAGGAAAAGAAAAAAAAAATTCGAAAAAAAAAAGGATAGCATTCTCATATGTTGCTACATAATTACAACAAAGAGAAAGAAAGACATTTTTTTATTGAGCTTTATCATCAAAGGGGCCGAAAATATCTTTCTAGTGGGTATCTTGTTTTATCATTACTCTTTCCCTCATATAAATTCCTTGAGTCTCGTGTCATTTTATTCATTCCTTATTTCTTGCATCTATATTACTGGTTGGAATAATTCTAAGTTGTATTGTCTTAATTTAGTTTAACTAGTTCTAAAAGAACTTGAACGAGAAAACTATTGAGGTAAAAGACAAGAGTGTGTGAGACTATTATCGGAAAAAAGTCAATTAAGAGTGAGACACGAGTGGAGTGCCATTATTCAAGAGTAAACACGTAAGGGAGTGTGTGAGTTTTTCCACTAACATTCTTTTTGTGCAGCACATTATGATATCTCATCGGAGTGACTAATCACCAAAGGGGATGGTAGATAACTCATCATTTGTGTTGCAAGCCATGCAACAACAGTTTGAGCAGTTGAACTTGGTGTTGGGTAAAGTGAGGGATAGGATTGATCAACGAGAAGTCTTGATTAGAAATCTGCAAGGTAGGAGAAATAGGAGGCGACGTGAGCCTAGTGTTGAAAATGGGTATAAGAATGAAGAGTATCATGAGTCTCTTATTCCCAGGCATGGTTTCAATACACAAATTAAGATGGATGATACAGAGCAGTAGAGCGAGAACATTTTTCATACTAGATGCCACGTCAACAACAAGGTATGTAGTATGATAATTGATGTGAGGAGTTGTATTAATTTGGCTAGCACTACTTTAGTTGAGAAATTGAATTTATCTATCTTGAAACATCCTAGACCATACAAGTTGCAGTGGTTAAGTGATTGTGGGGAGGTTAGGATAAATAAGCAAATGTTAGTTTATTTTTCCATTGGAAAATACCAGAATATGGTGCTTTGTGATGTAGTGCTTATGTATGCTGGGCAAATTTTGCTGGGGAAGCCATGGCAATATGATAAGAAGGTGATCCACGATGGGTTAAGGAACATGTACAGTTTTGAAAATGATGAAAAAATAATCAAACTTGCTCCTTTAACTCCAACACAGGTGCATGGAGAGCAACTGAAATTGAAAAGTGAGAGTGATCAAAAAGCATGAGTGAAAGTGAGACTGAGCTACAAAGCAAGAGTGAATGTGAGATTGAGAAAAAAAGAAGTAGTGAGGTCGAAATGAGAGAGAGAGAAAAATGAGAGAAAAAAAGGTGAGGGTGAGGCTAAAACCTCAAGAAAAAGAGAGAATAAGTTGAAAAATAATTGTGAGGTTGAGAGTTCAAAAAAAGATGAAGAAAAAGAGTGAAAAAGAAAAGGAGAGTGGAAAGAAAAGGGAGAGTGGAGAAAGTGAGAGAAAAACAAAGAGAAAAGAGAGTTTTTATGCTAAGGCGAGTTTTAATAGTAACGAACTTGACATATGTTTGCCTAGTGTTATTGTCTCTTTGTTGTAGGGATATGAGGTCGTGTTTCCAAATAGTGTGTTTAGTGGATTGCCACCTATTAGAGAGATAGAGCATTACATTAATTTTGTACCAGGTGCGACAATTCCAACCCGACCTTTCTTTGAAGAACTTGAGTCCTTAACACACTTAAATGGATAAAGTAAGTTGTTGACTAGAATGTATGCTAAGTGGGAAGACTGTAATGAGACTTTTTCCCATGTAATCAAATACACATAAGGTAAGGAAAATTTTGTGCTTGATACTTTAGCAAGAAGGTATGTCCTTGTCTTCATTTTAGATGCAAAGTTATTAAGATTTGAATATGATAAGGAATTGCATTCTAATGATGATGACTTTGCTAGTGTGTATGGAGCGAGTGCAAGGCATCATTTGGTAAGTGCTATAGACTAAATTGGTATTTGTTTATAAAGAATAAATTTTGTGAGCCTCCTAGTCTTATGTGTGAGATGCTAGTGCATGGATTTGGTGTGTTGTATAACTTTGGTGTAAGGAAGACTTTAGGAGTGTTGCATGAACGTTTGTGGGAGTATCATTTGCCATTCATTGACATGTTGCATGAGCGTTTGTTGGAGTATCAATTGTCATTCATTAACATGTTGCATGAACGTTTGTGGGAGTATTGCTTGCCATTCATTGAGTTTGCATATAATTGGAGTGGTCATTTTGGTGTAAGGAAAACTTTGGATGTGTTTCATGAATATTTGTGGGAGTATCATTTGCCATTTATTGAATTGTTACATGGACGTTTAAGGGAATATCATTTGCTTTTATTTGAGTGTGCATATTATAAAACCTTGTACACTACTATTTCTTATTCTCCTTTTGAATTTGTTTATGGTTTTAATCCACTTTCTCCTTTAAGTTTGATGTTGTTGCTTGTTGATGACCGGAGTAGCTTGGATAGACCTTTTCAAATTCTTGAGAAAACTAATGAGAATTCATATAAAGTGAATCTTTCAGGTAAGTATCATGTTTCTCCTGTTTTCAATGTTACTAACATTTTTCCCTTTGATCCAGGTGGAGATTTGAGGTCGAATCCTTTTGAGCAGATGGGGAATGATGGGAACCAAGGCGGGTCTTGTCTTAAAGATTCTTTGCAAGTTCCAGATAGGCCAATTACAAGATCAATAGTCACAAAAATTAAGGAAGCAATGCAAGGCTTGGTGGAATTCACTTGAGATGAAGCTAGCATGAGTCCAACACTCAAGATGGGCTTAAAAGAAGGAGAACCCGTTTTAATCCACTTGATACAAGATGTGGAAGACACAGCTTAGAGTATCGTTTGGGCCTATTCTTATTGATGGCTTTCAATTTGTTAAAGTATTTATTTTATTAGTTTATAATAAGAGGGCTTGAGAATGCTTGGCCCACATATATCTTATTTATTATGAACTAGGGTTTTTGGAAAGGTCTTGTATTTTGGCCAAGGGCTTATTTAAAAAGTTAACATTTTTTGAAACTAGAGTTTAGAAGAGATACTGTAGCCGAGGCACTGTTCATCCAAGGGTATTTTTGGAAATTAGGGTTTATTTTGGTCTAGGGTTTCAATTAGGTTTTGGTTTAAGTACTCTTTGCAGCCTCATTTGAAGATTAGACAATATTGAATTTTAATTGTGAGTTGAGTTTACTCTTGTTTTTTATTGAATTTTTGAACTTATCAAAGGTACATCACAACCTTTGTGGTGTTCCTCCTTATTCAACAGGTCTAGATTTTAATATAATCTTGGTTCTTGAAACGATTTCTCATCGGGTCTTGATTCTCCATCCATTAACTTGATTTTAGCTTTCTTGGGTGAGTTTTTAATTTGATTGTGGGTTCAAGGGATTTCCTTCCTGCAGGTTCATATCAACGAGTTACTAGTTGTTCAAGTGAGTTAGCTTCAAAGGTAGAAATAGCAAGGTTAGAAAGAAATAATAGAATATCAGGATGACATATACTTGTTTACCAAATTGTTGAGCTGAAAATAAAAAAGTAACAAATGAAAAAAAAATGCATATTCAGTGATTTGAAAGGCTAAAGAGTACATCAAGTGAGAAATGTGGTTTATTGAGATGTTTAATAAGATTCCTTATGTGACGCCCCGACTCCCACGTACAAAAAGCCTTGGGAATTGTGACGTCAGAATGATGACACACGGTCACACATCCCAACGAACAAGTGTCAAGTGTGTGCAACAAATAAACAGTGCACAAAATAAATACGCAGCGGATAATAATAATTAAGTCTCTAGTACCAGAATTTTAGTTTAATACAGATATCCAAATACAAAGCGTTTAAAACATAAACCAAATGTCCCGTAAAATAAACAAAAGCAGAAAAAGAAACATAACTCGAGTGATCCTAGATCACTCCTCCGGCGGAGCCAAATCCTCAGGCTCGGCACCTGCATCAACATAATCAAAATCTGCAGTACCATTAAATGGTACCACAGGTAAGTTATAACCTAACCAATCCTGAAATAGAAACATATTTAAGCAACTAATCATGCATGCCCATGATGCAATATGCAATAAATGCAACACATGCCAAAAATCACGTTTTGGCCCAAAAACATTAACCCATCATTTTCTCAGAAAATGACACACAAAATCAACTCACGCTATTTTCCCAGAAAACAGCTATTTTCCATTTATCCATTAATTCATATGCACCATGGTCTCCCCTATGGACCATCCGCACGTCCTGGCTAATTTACGAGCGATGCCCAGTTCCGCACCTGGTGCGTTCGTAGCCAGGTCATCCTCTAGCCCCCGCCAGCAGAAGGGCCACGGAGTCGGCACGTCCAACATCCGATCCCGTTGTCGCCCGGAGACAACCCAAGGGACGTCACTCAGTATATTCCGCTCCCGAGTGACCAGAGGAGCTCCACCGAGATAATGCCCCATCTCGGCTTGGGGTCGTGATACACACGCACCCAAAAATCCATTTCCTCATGAAAACCCAGTTTTCAAAATAACCACATGATCATGAATGCAATTATACGAAAACCCAGTTTTCATTTTACAAACATAAACATGCGTGCAATATGCAATGTACCAACTCACAATAACCACAACCAAGAACCAATCAAAACCCAACATAACCAAAGTATAACTTCTCCGTCCTCAATCCATCCACCCCCAAATTCTTCTCGGACTCAGTCCAGTACCAACCAGATCACAGTATAAATAATTAGAATAAAAAATATATTTAAATCTCAAAAGATAGTTTAGGAAATACTTACAGCGCTATAAAATATTTTCAGAGGATCACGAGAGAGCTGGAAAGCACCAAACCAGCAACTACACAGTATAAAAACACTGTGGCCGAAACACAGTGAAATTCAAATTTCACATGGGGTCAAACGAAGACTTGGGAACGATAGGGTAGGGCCTAAGGGAGGTGGTGAAGCTAATGGTGGTGGCCTTTGGCCGTGGGTGGTGGCCGAAATGGGTGGTAGAAGGCCGAGAAGTGAAAAACGGAGATGAGCTCGGCTGGGCTTCACCGGCGACGGATCGGGGCTGGGGTTGGGTCCATTGGGTTGCTTGAGGGCCGGTGATGATGTGGTTAAGAGGTGGTGGCCGGAGGTGGCCGGACGGCGGCGCTGGAGCAAATGGAACGCCGCGGCTTTGAGGTGTGCGTGGGGGCTATTGCCGGCGAGGGAGGGGCTGAGATCGGAGGTATGGGGTCACCGGCCGGTGGGGGAGGCGATGGGTTGGCCGGTGTCGAGCACGGCGGTGCGAGGTGGTGGCTGGCTGGAGAGGAAGAAACGGCGTGGGAGTGGAGAGAGAGAGAGGGTCGGGTCGCGCGGCTGGGGGAGAGAGAAACCGGAGAGAAAAGAAGAAAAAAAAAAAAAAAAAAGAAAAAGAAAAAGAGGAGGAAGAAAAAGGAGATCCAGCCTTTTCAACTTGGGTTTCGGAAGTGATCCAACGAAAAAGGTTTTAAAGCCACTAGATAAATAAAATAATTCAAATTCAATGAAATGCTCGATTAAAACAATAAAAATATTAAAATCTAAAAACAAACCAATTTAAATTAAAGATCACTTTAAATACAAAACAATAAATAACACTGAGAAAACACATAAGAAATTAATTTTCACAACTTAAAATATTATAAAATAATATTTAAAAACTCCCATAATTTTAAAACAAGATACAAATCCTTAAATCAATTAAAATAATCCTTCATTAAAAATACACTAAAATACGGGGTGTTACACCTTAGATATGTACTTGGAAGTTTTTGAATCATTTTTCTTTTCTTGTCATATAGCCTAACCTAAGCTACATACAACCTTTTGTTTTGACGGTTCTAATCCCAAGTAAGCCTGTGAAAGGAATGGTTGAATTCTCATTTGCTAGTGTTCTTATCATAAGATCAATGATTGCTTGTTGCTTGTTTATAATTACCTAAATCTCCATGTGAATGTGTGTACACCATTTGTCAACTCCATAGAGAAAGCCCTTACACGAAACACTATTATACCCATGAGTTTTGGAGTTGAACCTTTTGCTTAAGACATTCTTGATGTTGAATGTATCAAGGTTAGTGGTAAGATGGTTATGGATTGGAGAACACACACACACTTTGTGAATTGGTATAGGTGGATTGATCTTGATGGGTTATTGGATTCCTTAGATTGTTTTGATATATGAATTTGGAAAGTGTGAATTGGTGGTCTATTTTTGTGATTTTCTTGTCTCTTTCATATCTTTTGCATAGAAATTGCTAGGGACTAGCAATAAGCAAGTTGGGAGGTGTGATGAGTGTATGAAATTGTACTCTATATACCCTATTATTGGATTAAAATGCTAAAATAGGAATAAAACTCGTAGGAATTAATTGATAGTTTTGAACTTCGGTTCTACAATTTTGAGATATAGTATAAATATATTTTTATGTTTAATTCCAGAATACATTAAAGAGGCCGTAGTACATATTCATATCAAAGCCAAAGCACCATGTTAAGAAGACTTTCAATAGAGCAAGACTTGTCAAAATAATAAAATAATTAAATTTTAAATATGATGATATTGTTGGTTGACGGAGATGTACAAGGGACTTACAAATCTGATGGAGGGGTTAGGTGAGACACGTACAAGACTTTTCAACTTGAATTTTGAATGTAAGGATCACTTTAGCTCCAGCCAAGACTCCACTTTCAACGGATGACTCTTCATTCGGAGGAAGCTTTTCGAATGTAGGCTTTTCAAGTTTCAAAGATGATGATAATGATGGGTGATTATTGGATACTCCAGATTTGAACAA
>QEOT01001089.1:115735-130675 GCA_003123785.1 Pterocarya stenoptera | reverse complement strand
CTTTTCTGTTACAATTAATACTCTCCCTTATAAGTGTCTAGTATTTATTTTCCGTTTCTTGTCATTTTTTTTTAGTTTTCTACCTGACTGGTAAATTGTCTTGCCTCTAGGAGGAAATTTGTCTGGTGGACACTACATATTTTTCAGTCAAACCTATAAGAACCTAAATACTGGCATATTTTTTAGCTTAAAACAGGACCAGCAGGATAGAATCTTTGCAGGCAGCCCCACCTTGATGGAAGAATGTTGAGTTTATCTGCTTCATGTTAGAGGAGTCATATTTAGGTGAACAATATGAATGGAACTATAATTTGGTACAACAAGCCTAGCTAGAGGGCACAACTAGATGTTGAAGAATCCATAGTTAATTAGAGGTTAAAATATGTTCATGATGCTGTCAATTTCTTGTCATCCTGTGATGAGTTAAGTTCTTTTTTTGTCCAAGTTTCTTCTCTTTTTGTCTAACTCACTTCCCTTACAGATTTTTATAGCCTTTTATTCATATAATGTATGTATCCTATCTAGCAACTCTTTTTCATCTGCGATTAATCTGATGGATTGTGAAAACTTGTAAAAACATTTGAGATGTGGATGCTTGAACTTTCAAATTGACAAAAAAAAAAAAAATATATGAATG
Source organism: Pterocarya stenoptera (assembly GCA_003123785.1). Lineage (NCBI taxonomy): Eukaryota > Viridiplantae > Streptophyta > Magnoliopsida > Fagales > Juglandaceae > Pterocarya > Pterocarya stenoptera. The sequence goes on along the minus strand of QEOT01001089.1, from coordinate 130,038 downwards.
CATCTCCATATGGTGAAATTAGCTACTAGGAACACACTGGGTAAATTTTGAGACACTAGCATATGACATGCAGCAAGCAGTAGATGATGTAAGTAACCTAATTCATTGCGATGAAAGAGTTATGTTTGAAGCATATAATGGTTACTTTGTTTGACAGGTGAGGTACCCTGTGTTACTGACACCAACTGAGAAGCAAATGGCAAGAGGTGTTTACAATGCATTTAGGCAAGCGGTATGTTGTTGGACACTGTAACAAGTATTCAGTATGATCTTCAAAGGCATTATTGTTATTTCTTGTCTCTGATTATTTCTATAGTGCAACATTACTGAACGCTGGTTTCTATTTGTATCAATTGTTCTTGCTTGTCAGAAAATTTATCTATCTCCTTGGGCCATGATGATAAAAAAGCTGTCATTAGACTGGAAAAAATTGTTTTATTAGTCATGTCAATGATTTGTCCATTTTTCTCAAAATTTTCAACCTTTACCCAACTATGCGTTATTTCTAGATTTTGGAATCTAAAATTGATAATCTGCTCCCCCTTTTTTCACAGAACATGTATCAGATATTTTCCATCCTATGTTAAGAGTCTAATCATTTGAACTCTCTCAAAAAGACTTACTCTTCATTGATTTGTTGAGCTCATTGGAGTTCTAGAAATTGGAATGAAAACTTGTAAAATTCTGTTTCTATAGGCATATATGAGTGGGTTCTACAAATTCCACAGAACTCTTGCAAATGTTTTTTCTGTTATACAGGGGTAATATGTAATATTACAGAAACCAATCTACTCTGGTTCTTAATCATGTTGACATACTGCTATTGTATATGGCTGCTGGTTCTTACTCATGTCGAGAGATAAGTACCACTATGAATTATATGGCATGTTAGAATGTGCTCGAATGTCTAGATGTATGCTCTTCCTGCATCAAGAAATTCCTTCTTGTTAAATTATTTTTACTTTACGTCAATTTGTTAGTCAATTTCATTACTTGCAGGTTTGCGGGTTTGATCTCTTGCGTTCGGATGGGCATTCATATGTTTGTGATGTGAATGGGTGGAGCTTTGTGAAAAACTCTCACAAGTAATTCTGGCTTTTCCTAAATTTCTTACATTAGAGTTATTCAATGGGGATACTTGCTTTGATATGCTGGCATGATTCCAACATGAATTAAAATAATTTGTCATCTTTTTTGCATTTCCGTTATATACTTATAGCGAGATTTTCTACATCACAGGCTGAATAGGTCGACCGAGCCGATTTTTTGTTTTTAACTGCCTTATCTTCTTAGCTCCAGAAATTTCTTATGTTACTTTGTTGCAAAAGTTATACATGGTTTTCCTTTCCAAATGCAGGTATTATGATGATGCTGCTTGTGTGTTAAGGAAGATGTTTTTAGATGAAAAAGCTCCTCACCTTTCTTCAGTGATTCCACCAACTTTACCTTGGAAACTCAATGAATCAGTCCAGCCTTCTGAGGGATTAACTCGTCAGGGAAGCGGGATTATTGGCACATTTGGGCAGTCTGAGGAACTACGTTGTGTAATCGCCGTTATTCGTCAGTATGTGGTGTTTTCCCCAGTCTATTCCTTAGATTAGTTGCTTCCCTTTTCTTTTTTCTTTTTCATTCTTATCCATCTTTTGATTTTGTAGTGGTGATAGGACTCCTAAACAGAAGGTGAAGTTGAAGGTTACTGAGGAAAAGCTGTTAAGCTTGATGTTAAAGTACAATGGGGGACGACCAAGATCTGAGGTCATTATTCTTACCTCAACATATTTAAATACTAGTTTCTGTTTTGAGTTATCTAGCCACTTATGGGATAATTTTCTATTGGTTGTCATTCTACAGACAAAACTTAAAAGCGCCATTCAGTTGCAAGATTTGTTGGATGCTACACGAATGCTTGTACCTCGTACTAGGTATCACTTTACATTTAAAAGTTGATGGACATATCAATGTCACCCTTATCACCCTACCCCAGAAGAAATCATCACATATATAAGTTTTAAAAATGCATGGTGAGGTTGCTGTCTAAAATGAAATCTTTCCGTGCTTTTAGAATAATTGGTTCTCCTTTTGAGAAAAGATATTTTTAAAGATTAATTACACTTTGCCCCCTCGAACTTTCACTCAATTTACAATGTGCCTCCGAAACTACTAATTGCATCAAAGTGAACCCTTGAATTTTCAAAACTTCCCAATCCCCCCTTCTGTCTACCAGCAGCGTTAAATCTAACGAAAATTCACTGCACGTGTTGCTCATGTGCATAACGTTTACTGGAAAGATGTAATTTTCATCTAATTTATTATCATTGACCATATAAAATATAAAATAATATATGCTATCAATTAATAATAAATCATAAATCATTAAATAATTTTTTTTTATTAATTTATATATGGTTAATGAATATCAAATAATTTCATTGTGTACATAGATTATTCATACTTGCTTGCAACTTAGGTGTTTTATATATGGTTAATGATTAATGATTTATTATTAATTGATAGCATATATTATTTTGTATTTTATATGATCAATGATAATAAATTAGATGAAAATTACATCTTTGCAGTTAATTTCCGTTAGATTTAACGCTGCTGGTAGATTGAAGGGGGGGATTGGGAAGTTTTGAAAGTTCAAGTGTCCACTTTGATGCAATTAGTAGTTTCGAAGGCACATTGTGAATTGAGTGAAAGTTCGAGGGGGCAAAGTGTAATTAATCCTATTTTTAAACAACTGTATATATTCAATAATTTCTTTTTTCTGAGCTTAGAGTGATTATTATCATAGAAATCTCAATTCTCTGGACAGTCAATGGTACTGCTTGTACATGCATAGCATTTTTCAGTTCTTTATTTTCCATGGAGTGGTTTCTTAGTTCCACTGATACATCTAGTTCTTTCTATATCAGGGGTCAAGGCATGGGAGCTGCCAATTCCCTGTATAAACTTAATTTGATTTTTCTTGAGGGAAGCTGCTTTCTAGAACTAGGATACCAGAGTATGGTATTTCATACTGTAGGAACAGGTCCTTGAGACCCTAAAATAGGCTTAAGAACAACTCTGGAAATCCAACTTCTATTCCTAGGCACCCAGAAAATATCACACATTAAGAAAACAGAAATTATTTCCTAGGGTGTTGACTCTTTGATGCAGTCATTACTTAGACGGCAAGCATTACTTTATTTAATTCTTTTCTGATTGACTCTTTATTTCCATGGAGTGGTTTCTTAGTTCCACTGATACATCTAGTTCTTTCTATGTCAGGGGTCAAGGCATAGGAGCTGCCAATTCCCTGTATAAACTTAATTTGATTTTTCTTGAGGGAAGCTGCTGTCTAGAACTAGGATACCAGAGTATGGTATGAGATCAAGAATAGGAGCAAGAATGGAAGTGGGAGAGTGCCTACTTTCAGGAAAAGATATTTAGGCCCAGAGTGTGTGAGAATCCTTAAATGACTATATCAATAAAAACAGAAAAGCATATTCTAATACCTTGCTAAATCACCAATTATCCCAAAAACTTAAACTGGTGGGAAGATGTGAATTTAATTATTTAATTATTTAATTTGTAGTCTAACAATCACATATGGCCAACCAAGGATGTAGCTTGGATTAAGATCCTCTATTTCCTTTGGTAATCTACTTGGTGGATTTCTCTAAATTTCATCCGTTGAATTCAAAATCAATTGTAGGAATTTTGTCATAGAATCATTTACAACTTTGACGTGCAAGTATTTGTCATCTTAGCATTTACCAAATTTAGCACATTGAATTTGAATTTGAAATGATAAAATGCCGATGTGGCAAAAGCACTCCCATTGATTTTGGAGTCAATGACTGAGATTTAAACAAGTCCATGTGGTAAATTATCCTAAAACATCTCGGAGATCATGATTCATGTAGCTTAGTGGTCATACCCGGCATCAATATGTTCAGGTCAAGCACTCCTGCAGCATTTTTTCATCATTTTATGCAGGATAATTTTCGCATCAATCAAAATGTCATCAACAACTATATCCATGCTTGGTTGGATCTTGCACCAGCTGTCAATTATCCAATATTTTAGAGTTTAAGGAATTTTGCTCTTTTTGTTCTAGCTAAATGGACATATCCTTTTGTATACTTCATGCGTACTTGGATTGCGTTCCTTTGTGCTTTGTTAAAATTTCTGCATCATTTATAAATAAATAGAATGTCGTCAAGTTCTTGCTCAGTGAAGTAAAACTTATGTGAATCCCCCAGGTTCCAGTCTCCACCACCAAATTTGAAAATTTTACACCAATTCAATCCTCCACCACCAACTTTGAAAGTTTTGGACCAATTCAACCCTCCTAGAAGGAATTGTGGATTTTATTTCTGGGATAGAATTTGGAAAACTGTTCTATTCCCAAGCCATACTTCTCTAAAAGTACCAAAACAGCCTTATGACATTTTGTTTTTGTGCTAATATGGCTTATATATAAAATAAAAATGAAAATTGATGATTATTATTGATGATTATTATTGAGGATTATTTACATCGATTTGTATTTTAAAAAACCTATTATTGATGATTATTTATATTATCTAGACAAGGTCGAGAGAGTGACAGTGAAACAGAAGACTTCGAGCATGCAGAAAAGCTTCGCCAAGTCAAAGCAGTGCTTGAGGAGGTTATTTAGTTTCACCTTGTTTCATGCATTTTATATTAGATACCCTTTTTTTTTATTGGCACCGGGTATCCTGGACAAAGTCTTGAATTCTACTTTAGATATCCAGCTCTAGTATAGTCATCTTCATATGTTTTCTTATTTTCATCAGTGAATTTATTTCTCACAAACAGAACCGTGCGGTGCAAATGTTTTTATTAATTTCACCAACCATAACAAGACATTGACTTTTATGTTAACTTTTGATGTTTTCCCAAAGGAAAACAAATTAGTTATATGATTAAAGTTGGATTGTTATTCCTCAACTTGAGGCAATGTGTGTAAAATGTAGCCTGCTGCATGTGATACAAAGATGGGGTTGCCGTTACATGCGTAAATATATTAATTAAATTTTATATGAGATTCAGATGATCATCATATTCTGTTTTCAGCTGTGTAATTTTTGCTTTAGTTCTTTTTTCTCTTGTGTATCCAGGGTGGACATTTTTCTGGTATTTATAGGAAGGTTCAATTAAAGCCATTGAAGTGGGTTAAAGTTGCAAGAAGCAATGGTGAAGGGGAAGAAGAACGACCCGTGGAAGCTCTCATGGTTCTTAAATATGGGGGTGTTCTTACACATGCTGGCAGAAAGCAGGTGATGATAATCAATGCATCCTACAGTATTTTTTGTCTTGGCATATATGAGAACTAATGCAAAATTGTTGTTTGTTACAAATTGTAAAACCTTTTTGTTTAGTCTCTTAGTTTTAATTTGGTTCTTTCATTCTTTTCAGGCTGAAGAATTGGGAAGATATTTCCGATATAACATGTATCCAGGTTATGTTCATGGATCTTTTTCATTTTCTAAAATGATTTTTTTTATAAGTAAACGATATTATTAATAAGGATAGGCATAGCCCAAGTACGCAAGATGGTATACAAGGGATAAGACTTATCTAGGTCGTAGTAGTAGAAACAAGAAAATTGTGTAAATTTAGGCCATTAAAATCTATAGCTATGGCCCATAGAAATAAAGTACGGAAAAATAAAGATCGAATCTCCTCTAGTGTCTGCTTCTTATCTTCAAATGTCCGATCATTACGCTCTCGCCATATGCACCACATAATGTAATAGGGATCATCTTCCACACGGCTTTGATTTGTGGAGCACCTCCTGGAAGTGTTCAGCTGGCCAATAACTCGACCGCTATGGCAGGCATTACCTAATTTAACTCAACTCGGCTGAACACTTCAATCCACAAGGCTCTAGCTATCTCGAAATGTAGTAAGAGATGATCCATTGTCTCGCCAGCTTCTTGCACATACAACACCAATCTAAAATAACAACTCGGTGCTTTCTCGGATTATCAGTTGTTAGAATCTTGCCCAGGGCAGCTGTCCAAGTGAAGAAGAGTGCTTTGGGGGGCACCTTATTCCTCCAAAGTCTTCTTCATGGGAATTGAGTATTCAGTAAATGTGTAAGGGACTTATAGAAGGATTGAACCGAGAAAGCACCCTTACCTGCCCACCACAGCTTATCGGCTCATTGTCCATTCAGCTTCATGGAATACACTAGGCTGAAAAAAGCCTCAAAGCTGTCTACTTCCCAATCTTGGGCTGCTCTACTGAAGGTGACGTTCCATTGGACTTGGTCCCTCGATCGAACCATGAGGTTCGCCACTGAAGCTTCTTGATCACATGCCACCCAGAAAACGGATAGGAAAGAGTCCTTTAAAGCCTCCTCCCCACACCATATGTCCCTCCAAGATTTTATTCGAGTACCCGCACCCAACATAAATTTAGTATGGCGAGTAAACACTCCCCACCCTTGTTTAATGTGCTTCCAAATCCCCACTCCATAGGCCCCGTTCACCTTTCTAATACACCAACCCCCCCACAAGCTTCCATGTTTGTAGTCAACCACCAATTTCCATATGGCTTTTAGTTCTATATTATATCTCCATAGCCATTTTCCAAGTAGGGCCCGATTGAAGTTCTCATATTTTTTTATCCTCAACCCACCTGAAGAAATTGACATGCACACATTGTCCTAACTGATTAGATGGAACTTGAATTCGTCCCCCATTCCGCTCCATAAGAAATCACGATAGAGTTTTTCAATCCGTGCTGCCACACAAGTTGAAATTGGAAATAAAGACGGAAAATAAGTTAGTAAGTTAGAGAGAGTAGTCACCCGGCCTCCTTTGGACAAGTACAATCTCTTCCACCCTGCTAATCTTCGTTCTATCTGTATCTCAAATTGATAAAGCTTGTAAGGCAGCCCCCAACTGCAATCCCAAATATTTCATAGGAAGAGAAGCGACCTTACACCCAAGTGTGCTGGCCAATGCCGAGTGTTACTGACATTCCCAACCGGCACTAGCTCTGATTTATCGAAGTTCACTCTCAGGCCTGACGCTGCTTAGAAGCATAGTAAAAGTGCCTTCAGTGCCCTAAGCTGGTTTTGATATGCCTCGCAGAAAATTAGTGTCATCTGCAAATAATAAAAGAGATATAGTAATAAGGTCCCTATTAGGATCACCTATTGAAAATCCAGCCACAAAACCGTTTCTAACCACGGCCGATAGCATCCTACTAAGGGCCTCCATGATGACAATAAAGAGGAGTGGGACAGTGGATCTCCTTGTCTTAGGCCATGAGAACTGATGAAGAAACCAGATGAGCTGCCATTAATCAAAATTGAGAACCTTGCCGTTGAGATGCACCATTTGATCCACATACACCATCTCTCCCCAAAACCACATCTCTCCAACAAATAAAGAAGGAACTCCCAGTTTACATGATCGTATGCTTTTTCCATATCTAACTTACAAATAATCCTTGCGATTCCAGACTTTAATCTGCTATCTAGGCATTCCTTGGCTATAAGGACTGAATCCAGGATTTGACGACCCTTTACAAATGCATTTTGTGGCTTCGTAATTATCTTACCTTAGGCCTCCCCTAGCCTGTTTGCGAGCACCTTGGAGATAATTTTGTACACCCCATTAATGAGGCTAATGGCCCTATAATCTTTCACCTCCGATGCCCCGATCTTCTTCGGGATCAATGCAATAAAAGTAGCATTTAGGCTTTTCTCGAACTTCCCAACTGAGAACAATTCTTGAAACACGTTCATTATATCCTCTTTCACTACCTCCCAACATGTTTGGAAAAACCCCATCAAGAAGCCGTCTGGACTTGTTTGCTCTGCCTTTAACCATTCTTCTTAGTACATCATAAACCTCCACTTCCTCAAAAGATCTCTCCACCCAAGACGTTATATGTGGCTTAATATAGTCGAAACCGAGTCCATCAAGTTTTGGCCTCCACCCCTCTCGTTCTGTAAATAGCTGTTTGTAGAATTATAGGGAGATTTAATTTGATGATCTGTCAGCAATGTTAGGGGCTAAGATTGAGGAGATCTACAGCTAACAGATCATGGTTTCTTATCCCATGATTTTAGGGGATTTGGTAGTCTGTTACCAAATCCGTAGATATGAGTTTCCTTTTTATAGCTTTCTGTTTTAGGTAGTTTTGATCTTTCCTAGGTAAGTTGTAAATATCCCTAAAATAGATGAGTATTATCATCTATATATAGAAGGGAATGTAATTCGATAAAAAAAAAAATATTGAGTTTTTCCTTCCAATTCGATATGGTATCAGAGCATTCTCTGAACCCTAATTCCCTCATATGACCAAATACGGGAAACGTGATTCAACTGCTACCGTTTCCCAAATCACCTCCAATCAGGAAGCCATGGCTTCCAGCAACAGTAGTGCAGATAGTAACCTCATGCCCATTACAGGACACAAACTGAATGGGAACAACTATCTCCAATGGTCCCATTCCGTAATGATGTTCATATGCGGAAAGGGCAAAGACGATTATCTCAACGGAGTTGCTGCCAAACTGAACAAGACAGATGAAAAGTTCAAAGTCTGGAATGCTGAAAATAATATGGTCATGTCATGGCTCATTAATTCCATGACAAATGACATTGGAGAAAATTTTCTTCTCTATGGAACAGCAAAGGAGATTTGGGATGCTGCCAAGGAAACGTATTCTAACAATGAGAATACATCGGAATTGTTCGAGGTGGAGAGTGTTCTCCATGACTTCCGCCAAGGAGAGTTAACGGTGACTCAGTACTTCAACACACTCAATCGCTACTGGCAGCAGCTGGACTTGTTCGAGGAGCACAATTGGAGCTGTCCGAATGATGGAATCAGGTATAGACAGATTATTGAACGGAAAAGAATATACAAATTTCTGATTGGATTAAATAAGAATCTCGATGAAGTACGAGGAAGAATCTTAGGATCCAAACCACTACTAAATATCCGGGAAGCATTTTCAGAAGTTCGGAGAGAGGAAAGTCGAAAGAAGATCATGATGGGCTCTCAAGATTCTGTGACAAATCCTGAGAGCTCAGCCCTTGCAGTGAGAGGAAATCCATCCAACAACAATGATCACAGACCAAAGAAAGGGCGACCATGGTGTGATCATTGCCGACGTCCTGGTCACACCAAGGACACCTGCTGGAAGATTCACGGCAAACCTGCAGACTGGAAGCCTTCCCGGTTTGCCAATGACAAAGAAGGACGGGGCAACCTCGTCTCCATGGATGAAAAACCATCACCCGAACCCACTCCCTTCAGCAAGGAACAGATAGAAGTCTTACAGAAATTGTTCAGCCAATCCTTGCCTGCACCTGCCCCCACTGTGGTTGGTACCGGTTCCTTGGCACAAAAAGGTAATTTTTTGAGTGCTCTAAATGTTAAAAAGGAGAAGCTAAGCCCATGGATTATAGACTCAGGAGCATCTGATCATATGACTGGAGATGAGAAGCTTTTTTCCACTTACAATCCATGCTATAAAAATTTAACTGTGAGAATAGCCGATGGTTCACTCTCAAAGGTGGCTGGTACAGGTTCTGTTAGAGTTTCAGAGAACATCACTCTTGATTCAGTTCTCCTTGTGCCAAAATTAAATTGCAATTTACTGTCCATTAGTAAACTCACTCGGGATCTCAACTGTGTTACTAAATTTGGCTCAAATCTGTGTGAATTTCAGGTCTTGGACTCGGGGAAGATGATTGGCAGTGCTAAGATGTGTTCGGGGCTCTATCTTCTAGAGGTTAATGATCCTCCTCAAGGAGCAACTCACCAATCTGATTGTTCAGTGTCCAGTAATCCTATTTCTTTGTCTGTGAGTCGGTCTAATAATGATAGTGCAATTATGTTGTGGCACTATAGGTTAGGTCATCCAAATTTCTTGTATCTTGAGAAGTTGTTTCCTTCATTATTCCATAATAAAAATCCACATGAGTTTCAATGTGAGATCTGTCAATTTTCTAAACATATTCGTAATTCTTATCCTAACCGATCCTACAAAGCATCTCAACCTTTTTCCATGATTCATAGTGATGTATGGGGTCCTTCTAGGATAAAAAATGTTACTGGTTCTCGCTGGTTCATTTCATTTATTGATGATCACACTAGACTCACATGGGTATTCCTCATGAAAGAAAAATCAGAGGCAAACCAGATTTTCAAAACCTTCAACACCATGATCCAAACACAATTCCAAGCAAAAATCCAAATTCTGAAAACTGACAATGCCAAAGAGTATTTCAACTCCATTTATAATGATTATCTCTTGAGTCATGGTATAGTTCACCAAAGTTCCTGTGTCAACACTCCTCAGCAAAATGGTATTGCCGAAAGAAAAAACCGGCATCTTCTTGATGTTGCTCGCTCCCTAATGTTCTCTACCCATGTACCAAAATTTTTCTGGGGTGAAGCCATCCTCACTGCCGCATATCTCATAAATAGGATGCCATCTCGTATTCTCAACTTCCAAACTCCCTGTCAAATTCTTCTTGAGTCCTTTCCCAATACTCGTCTCATCTCAACCATCCCTTTCAAAGTTTTCGGGTGCTCAGCTTTTGTCCATGTCCATCAACAACACAGGGACAAACTTGATCCTAGAGCTCTTAAATGTATTTTCCTTGGGTACTCTCCAACTCAAAAAGGATATAAGTGCTACTCACCGGTCACTAAACAGTTCTATCACTCCATGGATGTCACCTTTTTTGAGCAACAACCTTATTTCCCCAAATCTGATATTCAGGGGGAGACTAATTTCATCCAGGAATACCAGCTTTGGGATATTGAAGAATCATCTCATTTCTCTCCTAATTCTGTCCAACCCTGCCCATCACTAAATCATGAACCCATTCCTCCTCAAAATCTCTTCCTTGAATCTCCTTACTTCCTAGAATCTCCTTCTCAAGATCAAACCAACAATCTGGACACTATTCAATCAACAAAGAATGATGAGTTGATTACCTACTCAAGGAGGAGAAAGAACCAAAAGGAGATGGAACAACAAGCATCTCTTGAGCAAACCCAAGAGTCTGACCCAAGTCCTAGATCAAGTGAAGATCCAACAGGTAACTATAATCCTGAAACTAATGATGATAGTGACTTTCCTATTGCTGTGAGAAAAGGTGTAAGATCATGCACAAAACACCCTATATACACATTTGTGTCATATGAAGGACTGTCACCAAAGTTCAAAGCATTTGTTGCCAACCTCGACAACATCCAGGTTCCTAATAGTATACAAGAAGCTCTCGGCTCACCTGAGTGGAAATCAGCAGTGTATGAAGAAATTCATGCACTTGAAAAAAATGGAACCTGGGAAATCTCAGAATTACCAGCTGGAAAACGCCCAGTAGGCTGCAAATGGATCTTCACAGTCAAATATAATGAAGATGGGAGTGTTAATCGACTCAAGGCACGGCTGGTTGCAAAGGGATTCACCCAATCATACGGAATCGACTATGAGGAGACATTTGCCCCTGTAGCCAAGTTAAACACAGTTCGGGTTCTACTATCTTTGGCTGCAAACCTTGACTGGCCTCTCCATCAACTAGATGTCAAGAATGCCTTCCTAAATGGGGACCTAGCTGAAGAAGTTTACATGGAAATTCCTCCAGGATTTGAGACACAAACTACACACAACAAAGTTTGCAAACTTAGGAGATCTCTATATGGGCTCAAGCAATCTCCAAGAGCCTGGTTTGAAAGATTCACAAAGGTAGTTAAGAAACATGGCTACTCTCAATGTCAAACAGACCATACTCTATTTGTTAAACACTCTCCTGCAGGAAAGCTTGCTGTCCTCATTGTATATGTGGATGACATAATTCTAACAGGAGATTATGAAGAGGAAATCTGCACCATCAAAAGTTTTCTAGCTGCAGAATTTGAGATCAAGGACCTTGGAAATCTCAAATACTTCCTAGGCATGGAGATTGCAAGGTCAAGAAAGGGAATCTCTGTCTCACAAAGAAAATATGTCCTGGATCTCTTAAAAGAGACTGGAATGCTCGGGTGTAAGCCAGCGGATACTCCTATGGATCCAACAACCAAATTAGGAGCTAAGGAAAATTGTGCACCCGTGGATAAAGGGAGATACCAAAGATTAGTGGGTAAACTAATATACCTATCTCACACACGACCAGATATTGGTTTTTCTGTCAGCATGGTAAGTCAATTCATGAATAATCCAAATGAAGAACACATGGAGGCTGTATATAGAATCCTGAGATACCTGAAACTAACACCAGGTAAAGGATTATTTTTTGAGAAGAACCAAAGAAGAGATATTGAAGTGTTCAGCGATGCAGATTGGGCAGGATCTATACAAGACCGAAGATCAACTTCAGGGTACTGCACATATGTGTGGGGTAATCTGGTCACATGGAGAAGTAAGAAGCAATCAGTGGTGTCAAGGAGCAGTGCAGAAGCTGAATTCCGGGCAATGGCACATGGCATTTGTGAGGGAATATGGTTAAGAAGGGTGCTAAAGGAATTAAAGATTTCAGATGAAGAACCTATGAAAATGTTCTGTGATAATCAATCAGCAATCAGCATTGCCAAAAATCCAGTTCATCATGATAGAACAAAACATGTGGAAATTGATCGACATTTCATAAAGGAGAAGATAGAGGAAGGAATAATCAAGATGTTGTACGTGCCTACATACCTTCAAACAGCTGACATTCTTACCAAGGCTCTACCGAGAAAGGTGTTTGATAATCTGAGTTCCAAGCTGGGGTTAATAAATATTTACCGCCCAGCTTGAGGGGGAGTGTAGAATTATAGGGAGATTTAATTTGATGATCTGTCAGCAATGTTAGAGGCTAAGATTGAGGAGATCTACAGCTAACAGATCATGGTTTCTTATCCCATGATTTTAGGGGATTTGGTAGTCTGTTACCAAATCCGTAGATATGAGTTTCCTTTTTATAGCTTTCTGTTTTAGGTAGTTTTGATCTTTCCTAGGTAAGTTGTAAATATCCCTAAAATAGATGAGTATTATCATCTATATATAGAAGGGAATGTAATTCGATAAAAAAAAAAATAGAGTTTTTCCTCTCGTTCTGTAAATAGCTGTTCAAAGAAATCCACCACATGATCCCGGATCACAGAAGCCTCCATGCAGTCTATACCATTGATATTCAACATCTCAATGGTATTATTTCTCCTATGAGAATTAGCAACTCTGGAAGAATTGTGTTTCGGTCCCCTTCTTTCAACCATGATGCTCTTGACTTCTGACGCCAAGAGATTTCCTCTAGAGAAATTACTCTCTCAAACTCTGAAGCCAGCTATGCCTTTGGCAATATTTCTTCTGGGGAGAGGACTCTATCCTCAAGTATTCTCTTGAAATCCTGTAGTTCCTCCACCATGGTTTTTTTTCACTCCCTTATATCTCCAAAAGATTGACAGTTCCAAAGCTTTAAATCATTTTTTAAAACTTTTAGTTTGCCTGCAAGTATGTAGGAGGGGATACCATGAAATTGATAAGATGACCACCATTGTCTTACCCTATCCAAGCCTTCACTTTTAAGCCACATGTTTTTTAACTTCAAATATCGACACCCGCCTTAGATACCACTACCATCCAACAAGATGGGAAAATGATCTTAGCAAAGGCAAGGCAACCTCTTCTGACACACCTCCGGGTAATGTATTTCCCAATCCGGCAAGATTAGGAATCTGTCTAGCTGAGACCACGTCTGATTATTGGACCAAGTAAAAGGGCCCCCTATTAGAGGAAGATCCACCAGATTCAAGTAAAAATACATCCTGAAAAATCTGTCATGGCTAGGCCTAACCTACTGTCTCCGGATCTTTCACTAGGGAACTTTATGACGTTAAAATCTCCACCTATGCACCAGGGGAGGTCCCACCAGCTATGTATTGCAGCAAGTTCTTCCCATAATAGTTTTTTGATGCTATCAACATTTGGCCCATATATACCTGTAGGCAGCAAAGGCCCACAAAAAATTATCTTCCACAGTTTTAAAGGAACAGGCCACTGTATACTCCCCTACAAAATCCTCCATTTTCTCCACCACCCTTCTATCCCACATCATTAAGATTCCACTCGAAGCCCCATTTGATGCCAGATAGACCCAATCTGCACAAGGACAACTCCAAACATACCATGTCTGCCCTCCATTCCCGAAGCAAGTTTTTTATGCGAAGACGCTTATTTGCCTCATTCAACCCATGGACGTTCCAAGACACGATTTTCGGTTTCATAAAGGAGATATAATCCCCTTCCTTTTGGATCTAACACGGCTTGA